>JAJPUD010004695.1:40242-141235 GCA_023553655.1 Myrmecobius fasciatus
TGGGAATGGTTCTAGTTTGTCTCCATTACATATGATGCTTGATGATGGTTTTAATTAGATGCTACTGATCATTTTAAGAAAAGCCCATTTATTCCTATACTCTTTAGTATTTTTAATAGGAATAAGTGTTGGATTTTATCAAATTCTTTTTCTGCATCTATTGTGATAATCATATGATTTTTTGCTAGTTTGGTTGTTAATATAATTGATTATGCTGATAGTTTTCCTGATATTGAACCAGGCCAGCATTCCTGGTATAAATCCCACTTGGTCATAATGTATTATCCTGGGGATGACTTTCTGTAATCTCATTGCTAATATCTTATTTAAAATTTTTGCATCAATATCCATTAGGGAAATTGGTCTATAGTTTTCTTTTTCTGTTTTCACCCTACCTGATTTAGCTATCAGCACCATACCTGTATCATAAAAGGAATTTGTTAGTACACCTTCTTTCCCTACTTTTTCAAATAGTTTATATAGTATTGGAATTAATTGTTCTTTGAAGGTTTCGTAGAATTCATGTGTAAATCCATCTGGCCCTGGAGATTTTTTTCTTAGGGAATTGATTAATAGCTCATTCTATTTCTTTTTCTAAAATGGCGCTATTTAAATAATTTATTTCCTCTTCTGTTAACCTGGACAGTCCATATTTTTGTAGATATTCCTCCATTTTACTTAGATTATTAAATTTGTTGGCATAAAGTTGAGCAAAGTAACTCCTAATTACTGCTGTAATTTCCTCTTCATTGGTGGAAAGTTCTCCCTTATCATTTTTGAGACTAACAATTTGATTTTCCTCTTTCCTTTTCTAATCAAATTAACTAAAGGCTTATCTGTTTTGTTGGTTTTTTTCATAAAACCAACTCTTAAATTTATTTATTATTTCAATAGTTTTCTAATTTTCAATTTTTATTAATCTCCCCTTTTATTTTCCAAATTTCAAATTTGGTATTTAATTGAGGGTTTTTAATTTGTTCTTTTTCTAGTTTTTTTTAATAGTAAGCCCAATTCATTAATCTTTTCTTTCTCTATTTTATGCAAGTAAGCATCTGGGGTTATAAAATTACCTCTTATAACCGCTTTGGCTGTATCCCACAGATTTTGGTATGTTATCTCATTATTGTCATTCTTCTGGATGAAATTATTGATTGTGGCTATGATTTGTTCTTTACCCATTCATTCTTTAGGATTAGATTATTTAGTTTCCAATTAACTTTTGGTCTATTTTCTCCTGGCCTTATATTGCATGTGATTTTTATTGCACCATGATTTGAGAAAAATGCATTTGCTATTTCTGCCTTTCTGCATTTGATTTTGAGGTTTTTGTGTCCTAACACATGGTCAATTTTTGTTTAAGTTTCATGAACTGCTGAGAAAAAGGTAAACTCCCTTCTGTCTCCATTCAGTTTTCTCCAAAGATCAATCATACCTAACTTTTCTAATGTTTTATTTACCTCTCTGACTTCTTTCTTATTTATTTTGTAGTTTGATTTATCTAATTCTGAGACAGCAAGGTTGAGATCCCCCACTGGTATAGTTTTGCAGTCTATTTCTTATTGCATCTCTCTTAACTTCTCCTCTACGAATTTGGATGCTATACCACTTGGTACATATATGTTTAGTATTGAAATTGCTTCATTATCTATGGTACCCTTTAGTAAAATATATTTTCCTTCCTTATCTCTTTTGATTAGATCTGTCTTTGCTTTTACTTAATCTGAGATCAGGATTGCTAACCCTGCTTTTTTTTGTTCACCTGAAGCATAAGTGATTCTGCTCCAGCCCTTTACTTTCACTCTGTATCTATCTCTATGCTTTAGATGTGTTTCTTGTAAACAACACATTGTTGAATTCTGGCTTTTAATCCAGTCTGCTATCTGCTTCCACTTTATGGGAGAGTTCTTCCCATTCACATTAACACATTAACAGTTAAATAACTAATTCTATATTTCCTGCCAATGGGGACCAGCTCATGTCTCCATTTGTGGCTTCCTCTGGAGTTGCTTTATTTTTAGCAACCTCAGGACCTGAGGTCTGCCCTTCTTTCTCTCCATAAAAGCTTTCTAGGGTGAGGGCTCTTTTCTGTTTCTTACTCATTTTTTAAAGCTTGAGGTCTGTTTAAATCAGGTAAGTGGCTGTGGTAGTTTGTCCTGGGGCAATTCGGCTGATTGACTTCTGGTGCTGAGCCGTCAGGGCTAGGTCCTGTGTTTACAGTGGGTTACAATCTATCTTTTACAAAAAGGCAGATCTGCCAAAGCACCTGCCCGCAATCAGGGCAGAGTGTCCTGAGATCCTCAGGTAGACTTCCCAGGTGCTTAAACCTGCCACGATGAGTCCCGCCCAGCTTCCTGCCCTGTCTCCTGGAGCTGTACCCGGCAAACTGCCCGACCCCCTGCCTGTCTGAAACAGCTCCAAAGCTCCTCCAAGGTAACTTCTGCTAGACATGTATTGTAGTCTAAATATTTGTGGGTTTTTTGACTTAAAAATCAGTTTAGAGGCTTAATCTGCTGTTGGTTTGAGAGAAGGTCAAAGGAGGACACAGAGAGTCATGTCTTCACTCCGCCATCTTGGCTTCACAGGAAGACTGATATTCCTGAATTCAAATTTGGCCTCAGACACCAGTTGTGTGACCCTGGTCAAGTCACTTAATCTTATTTGCCTCAGTTCCCTTATCTCTAGAATGAAATGGGAAAAGAAATGGCAAATCATTCAAGCATCTTTGTCAAGAAAATCTCCAAATGGGGTCTGACTAAACAATTAAAACGACCAAGCAACAAACCTCTGAAGTCCCAGTAGCCTCAGACAATTGCAGCTCTTTGACCACTCCAAGGGAGAAGGGGTTGCCAAGAAAAGAAAAGCCAGAACTTCTGAATTCCACAATTGAGGAGGAAGTAGAAGTTTGCAGCACACTAATCTGAGACACTCCAGAGTGTGTAGAATTAACTGAATTGAAGATGCTCAGTATAGCATTAAATTATACTTTAATTATGACTTGAGACTTTATAATAGCAAATAGAGCTATAGCTAAAAAGATGCAGGTGTTGTTCCCTCTATTTCCCACCACTTCTTAATTAGCATTTAAGTATGTCTTTTAAAAGTGTTGATGGCTTTGAATTCTATATCTGCTTGTATATTAGTTCTCTAGGGAAACTTAAATTAACAGTTTATTATTATTGATGTGTATTGTTTTGTTTCTGGGTTAGATTTCCTCAATTATAATGTAAGGCTGGACTCCTTCAAATAATGGGAGATAAGGCCAGCTTTGGGGGAAGGTGAGGACTTCAAGGGCTTTTGCATTAATCTTGTTAACACCTTGTCAGATGGGAGATGTCCTTTCTCCAGAGATTGTTTTGCCTTACTCTGATAATCTCTGATTGTTTTTGTGGATGATACGGTCCAACATAGGAAGACCCTGAAATCTGTAGTGTTGTGTAACTGGGGGTAGGAAGTCCAGAATCTTGGAAAAATCTTGGTAAAGGACATGGAAGCCCCATGAGAGTTGTTATATTGGGAGTGGAATTCCACCACAATCTGCCCTAAGCTACTAAAGTGGGACCTAAAAAGAGAACGAAATGGCCTAAAACCAGATAACCCAAGGAACCTTTAATCTACCTGCACTTTGAGCAAAGACACACCAGAGATGAAAGTTCCTTGTAGGAACCCAGGAAATTTAGTCAGCATCAAAAGTGCCTGACTGTTCCAAAAGTTAAATGTGGGATGAACCCAATTCCTGGAATAAAAATTAAAATTAGGTGGTGAAGCTGGAGATATAGATAAATAGAAGAGACTAGGGGAAAATATGGATCAAGAAATATCCAGGACTTATATTCAGAAGAACTCTACAACAACTACAAGTAGAAGCTGAGAGTTGCTTTTTTTTTTTTTTTTTAATGAATTGGCCTTGACTTGTAAGAATACCTAAAAGGCATGACGCAGAACATTTTTTAAATGATATTATAAGTAATATTTTATAATATAATATATATTTTATATTATATGATTATATGTATAATATATAATACAATATAATATTACAAGAATTTTTGAGGAAAAAATTAAGAGAATAAATCCTTTAGAACAGAAAGTGATAGTAATAGAATCTCAAATTTAAAATGGAACAAGCAAAACTGAACGACTCCAGGACGTAATATAGAATACTAGGACAACCAGTCCTCAAACTAAAGATTGAATAAATGATGCAAATAAAAGGTATTTACTCTATGAAATAATCAGATTATGTCTTTTTTTTTAACTGATCATATTTATAATTAATTAATTTGGTTCTATAACTGCCTAAATCATGGTTCTCTCTGAGCTTATTTCAGAAATTTAGCTATACTGCAAATAAGTTTAGAAATCTATTTCTCTTCTTAATCACTGTTCTAGTTTTGTGTCAAGGAAATGTTACCCTTAAAGGATGCAGCTCAATGTCAGAGAATCTGATCCAATATCATTACACCACCAAGCTATTTTTCTAATATATCTGATTTGTTATACAAAGAAGTTTGGTTTGTTATCTTTGTCCTTGAAGACAAAATTTAACTCAAATAATGAACATTTCTTAGTCAAGTTGAGGTGGAAGGCACCCCAACAATGTTAGGGTCCACAGGTCAGTGTCTCAGGTATAGCAAAAGAATTTTGCAAATTCAGTTTGTCTCCAAATTAAGGGGTAAAGATTTATTATGCTGCCAATAGTGAGCTAAGTTCCAAAAGAATTTAGCAAAGAACTAGGAGCAAGAAGATAAATTTATAGGAAAAAGAGATTTACAGGTTGATTTGAGAAATGATCTGGTATATACCTCATTATGTCTCAGAAACTTTGTTATGACTGACCAACAGATTGTTATGTGACAGCTGGAGTGTTTGTGGAACTACAGCACACCCAAAGCCAGATGCCTTTGAGTAATTGCTATATCTCCCCAAGAAACTGCAACCCATCAATTATAGGACAGGAGAAGGTTGTTATTTATCCTTATTCCCAATTTCTATCCAGTCACATTTTCTTCCACCTACAATGCTAGTCTTCCTATTTTCTGTACTCTCCAGAACTATAAATAGAATTGTTCCACTTGTATGGGATATTCGGATCCTCATCCGAATTATCAATACTTCAGAGACATCTCAAGGTATAGAACAAAGACTATTCAGGACCTTGTGAGAACCAGGTAGTCTCACCCTGAATCAAATAAGTAGTCCAGAGTTGGGAGCACCAGCATCCAGCACATACCTGTGATTTTTATACAGTCTGAACAAAGAAAATCCCAAGCCCACCCCCCTTTTCCCTTGCATACATTCTGATTGGTTATATATACTCTATTTCCCTTATTTAGGGACTGGAATGTTGACAGCCTATAAATCACAGTACTTTCTACTTTCCCCCTTGATCATATGATTCCCCAGAAACCGAAACTTAGGCCTCCAGGCTTTGTTTAATTTAGTCGATAGTCATGAGACATCTTCACTTTGATTGTTACATTCAGTCCCCCCTCTATTTTCCTAATGTTTTGAAGAACTCTCATTTCAAAATTTTTGCAACAGCCTGTTACTCCTAGTATCGACCTCCTCATCACCAGCATCTTCTTTATTACTGGGGTCCATCCTTGATGTTGCAGCATTAGCATGCGCATTTTGTTCTCCTTCCCTAGAATTTCAGCTATGGTTTAATGTACTATCCCAGTAACAATACGTGTTATACAAGGCAGACAAATTGGTAAAAGTATTATTCCACTTAAAGCAATTAATCCAAACCTGCTTCCACCAGTTACCATTGAACTATACCACCATGATGTACTGAACGGAGAACTCCAGGTTTGCACAGGGCTATGTGCCAGTTTTCTAATGTTTTTGGTAATTTCCTTTACTATTTTCCCATTATTGACAATTTGCATACAACAAGTAGAAAGATTCAGTTTCCCACACACTCTCCCTTCCCCTTCCAGTAGATAATCCAAAACCAATCTGTGCTGTAAGACTGCCTCTCTGGTTTGGGTTGCCTGTTCCACCAATAAATCTCTCGCTGTCTGATTAGTGACAATCTCTAAGACAACTTGGAGTCGAATTAATCTATTTAAAATATATATAGGAGTTCTGTATCCCCAACTACCTTCTTGAGCCCAGGTAGCCGGTCCATACTCCTAGATTATTTTTTCAGGTGGCCATGTATCTCGCCATCTGTTAGCATCCCCGGTCTGTGTTAGGGAAGTATCAATGCTCTCTTTCTCTTGCTCCAAATCATCATATAAAACTGGATTCCTAAATGATTCACACCATTTCCAGACAAGAAGAAGAATTTTGGTCTAATTAACCCAACATAATAGACACCAGTCCAATTAAGGGGAAGGTGGGTATAAGCGGTTTGAGCACAGATCCAATAATGTCCCTTTAATGCAGGGTTGCTTGATTCAAAAATATTTGTCCTGTTGAACACCATGGGATAATACTGTGAGTCTTTATCCCCTTAATGGATAGGGTCCAAACATTATCCTGATATTGACATTTCCATAATTGCTGTTTACCTTTGAAGCTACAACTCATCATATTAGATTCAGACTTATCCTTTGTGCTCCAAAGAGAGGTAAAATAACCAGACCAAGTTGAATTCCGCCAAGCCTATTGGTACCAGGGCCGGATGAGAACTCCCTTTTCATTTCTCCTCATACATTCTGCTATTTGCCAAGGCCAACATGGGTGACCACACCTATCTCCAGTGAGTAAAACTTTCACATCGATTTGAGGGACAATTCAAGTCTCTGCATGGTGGAAACTGGCAGTAGTCTAACTCCCACCCTAAATTAGTGCAGGGACACCATACTCCATTCTTGCATTGGACATGAATTTGGTCCCATCTATGCTTATATTTTGTACAATCAAACTGAGTGGTTTTAACCTCCACAGAGTAAGCCCAATCACACTCACTGTTCCCTAGCCATTCTCCTTCTCCTGTCTAATTTAGACAGTATTTACCAGGAATAGAGTCGGTTAACGACCATTGATGTTCCTCTTGTTCTGACCAAAACAAAGTCCTGTTATGTATGTCTGTTAAGTATGTCCTGTTATGTATGTACCCAAGGCCATTGGTCAAATTGCTGAGGTCCCCCACAAATCCAACAATCTCGAATAAGAAAGGTATCAGCAATCATCTGCATCAGACTCTGGAAACTATTATCCTTTCCTATCAATGGGTTAGGGATCAGAGCTGTGGAAGCAAGTGCCAAAAGGAGCAATTTAGCATACATGACAATTATAAATTTACACAATCAATATCAGCAAGTCCTTATTTTGAGTTGTAGTTTCAAGTCCCCTTTAGATATTACAATCCATTCTTTTGGAGTATCCACAGGTCCTTTTACTGGAGTGTGATGGGTCCAGCCACATTCATGAGTCCTTACCACAATTTCTGGAGTTAGAAGCACCTGGAAGGGTCCTTCCCAGTTTGGGGTCAGTTTATCCTCCTTCCAAGAGTGGATCAGAACCCATTCTCTGGGCTTGAAACGATGAACAGCAAATCTTAAAGGAGGTGTCTGAGCAACAAGACCTTTTAATTGCAATTTTGTAAATGATTTGCAAGAGTCATAATATAATTTCTTAAAAATATGTCTTTAGTTTCAAAAATTGGGTCTTATCCCCCTGGATTCATCAATCCTGGGTATGGGTGACCAAATAATAATTCATATGGAGACAGCCCAATATCCCTCTGGGGTTTCGTCCTAATCCTCAGTAGAGCCAAGGGGAGACAATTCATCCAAGGTAACTGAGTTTCTAAAATTAATCTAAGCAAAAATTTTTGCTTTTTAATCTCCTGAATCATCCTTTCTACTTTTCCTGAGGAAGGAGGATGCCATAGAGTATGAAACTCCCAAGTTATCTCTGCGGCTTTCATTAAAAATTGCAAAACCTTGGCTGTAAAGTGTGTACCTTGATCAGAATCAATGTACTCCACCTTGGGATGATTTGTTCTGAGAGGACCTTAGCCACAATGGAAGTAGTAGCATGACAAAGGGGAAAGGCCTCTACCCAAGATGTTAAGTGGCCCACAAGGACCAGCAGGTATTTGAGACGCCCCACAGGGGGCAAGTCAGTAAAATCCACCTGCATACTCTGAAAGGGTCTGATGCCAGGGAGCCTTCCACCCTGTGGAGCCCATGGGAGAGCTGTTTTATTCGTCCTTCGACAAATGAGACAGCCATCTACCACTTGCCAGTCTAATAATATGTACAACCCACGAGTTGCCAATTTTGTGAGCACCGTATCACACAGGTTTTGGGACATCCCAATGGCTACCCTGATGTAGGTATTGAAATAGATGTCTCATACCTGCTTTGGTCAATACCTCCCTTCCATCGGGCAAGAACCAATGACCCTTAGCGTCCTCCTGGCCTCCAAGAGCCTGCAGCTTTTGTTTCCGGGGTGTATGAGGGTTGAAGGCATGAGCAAGAGGGGAGCCAGTGTCAGCACCATCATCTCTTCAGGATCAGAAGATTCTCCCTTTGCTATAGAGGAGTATCCAGTCTGATGTCCCCTAATATAGACTACAGCTGTGTATCTAGGTAACATTAAATTGGTTAAAACCTCAGTTACCAAGGCTTCATGGGCCACTCCTTTGCCTTTACTGTTAATCATACCTCGTTCCTCCCAAATTGTTCCAAACACACACACTACTCCCCAGACATATTTAGAATCAGTGTAAATTGTTCCACTCTTTCCACCTAACTTTTTCAGGCCTTGGTTTAGAGCATATAATTCACAAGTTTGGGCAGACCAGCTAGTAGGTAAGGATCCCGATTGAATGGCTGACAATCCATTTCCATCAATTCATTCTGCCTTTTTCCTCCCACCACCCTCGAGGATCCATCTATAAACCACTGAATTTTAGTTGAGAGGGGTTCTTCCTTTCTGACCTTTGTTTGTAAATCTACTGTATCAATGCAATCATGCTCTAATGATACATGTTCCCCAGGGGAAACAGACAGTAAACTGGCCAGATTTAAATTCAAATTTTGTGATAACACCAAATCATCCCTCTCTAGTACAATTGCCTCATATTTTAGTATCCTTGAGTTAGTTAGCCATCTCCCAGCCCTTTGATTTAAGATCGACCGAACTTGGTGAGGAGTGCTCACAACCAGGGTTTCTCCAAAGGTTAATTTTCTACTTTCCTCTACCAAGATAGCTGTTGCAGCCACTGCTGTATGCATGAAGGCCATCCCCTTGCTACGGGGTCCAGGAGCTTTGATAGGAAAGCCATTGGATGTCTCTGCCACTCCCCTTACCTGTGCCAACACCCCTAGTGCTACTCCTTTCTCAATATTAACGAATAAATGGAATGGCTTTTCCAAGGATGGCAAATTTTAACACTGGGGCTGATGCTAGAGCCCTCCTCAAATTCTCAAAATCTTTTTGTGCCTCAGAATTCCAATCAATCTTGTCAGATTTCTCTTCCTTCTGAATGAGATGGGAAACTGAGGACTTCTCAGAGTAATGATTGTGAGAGATTGGTAGGGTTTTTCATTGGGGATCCTATTGCAGGAAAAGAGAGAAATTGTGGCTTTTTAGAATATCAAAGGCAGACCAGAATCTATCTGCTAGTTACTGATTTGAAAAAGGGTCTGGTTGATATCATCGGGCCTTGAGTGGTCAGGAAGTGCTTTGTTCTGAGATTGGCAGGTCCTGAGGGTGGACCTGCTTTTCTCTCTTTATAAGTGTGGGTTCAGGTGAGAAGGGGGGGGTTCACTCCTTCCTCTCCTTGGTGTGGGCCCAGAGAGGAATGACTGTCCCAAGGAATTTCGCGAAATTCAAATAAACTTCTAATCTTCACTTTGAGAAATCTCTGAGTAATGATTTTGAATCGGGAATCGGATTTTTATCCCACACAATTTTGGGAGCTCGTCTCCGGGATAAAGGCCTAGTAAGGGAACGATTGTTGCTCGATTTCAGAGACATAATGGCGCCGAGGGACCTTTTGTCCCTGTCTCCGAAACTGACACAATCTCCTCTCTACTAAGCAAAAGTACCCGATGGGAGATTCGCAGTGAAGATAGAAACATAAGTAAGATCATTGGTGACCTGGAAGGCCTGAGCCTGGTAAGCCTGGTGTGTTTAAGTCTGGTGTGGGTAAGTTGAATTGAGCTCATGTCCAGGAAATCTTGCGTACTCAACTTAAGGTAAGCCTCAGAAAGTTTGGGAATCATTGGCAGCCTGGAAGGCCTGAGAGAATAGCTCTCCTGAATTAAGGTGTGTTGTTAGAAAAGTTTTCTGAAAAGCTCTTAGGTGGCCATTTGTAAAGAGGTGACTCTTTACGGAGAGACTGAAGTGCAGTTTAGTGTTAAGGCCTAGATCTAGATCAGAGAATAGCTGAAATTAGGAAATCGGCTGAGGATTTGAGATGTTAGCTAACTGAAAGGGGAATAGGTAAGGAGAATGGGAGAGTATTACTGCTGCGGGATCAGGGTGGAATTAGAACTAAATGGGGAAAAGTTCCTTCAATTCAGAGGAATTGGAGTTTTGCAAATCTCTGGCTTCAGGGGGGGAAGGCCTGGCTTCCTGAGCCAAGCCTAAGAGTCAGAGAATTGGTGAAGAAGGGAGTGGACAGAAAATCCCACCCCATCTCTGGGATTCTGTTGTACTTCTACCTCCTTGCACCACAGGCAACTTCAGTGTAGAGGCTGAATTAGCAGAAGAAAAGCCAAGGTACTTAAGGATACTTAGAATCTATCAGTAATAGAGAACTATGGGAGTGTCTCCAAACTGTTCAGTTTCTGGGATCCAAAGTATATAATAGAGGGAATTAATTTGAAAAAGAGAAAAGAGGCTTTCCCATTGGTCCAACTCTGGCCAAGTTTGGAACTTCAGGAAAGTCCATTAGAATAATAGTTGGGGAGTGTGACAATTGGTCACTAGAGAATGAAGATAGAGCAGTGCAGGAGATCGGAGCCTGGGAGAGAGAAAGAAACTATGCCCAGTCAGTTTAGCGAAGAATAATTTTTATATTGGGATTGTTTCCATGTTTGTGCTTGGCATAAATGCTTGTGGTTTTTCAATTTGTGCTTAAAAATTGTAACCTGTTTGTGCTAATTTGAAAGAAAAAGGAAGAGAAAAAAGTTGAGCTGTTTTAAATTTTGGCAGAGAGGAAGCAAGAGAGCAAGGAAGGAAGTCTTATCTTATTCAAGAAGCTGCTCTGCCTGGGGAGGTAAGAGAAAACAAAGGGAACTGATGCTGATTAGCTTTTGAAAACTTGGGGAAAAGTTTCTGGGAATCAGTTTAAATGTAAGTGTGTGTGTGTGTGTGTGTATGTGCATGTATATATATATATATATATATATATATATATATACACACAACCAAATGGTAATTCAGTTTGTTTGCAACGTTTAATTGGGATTTTAGAAAATTTACTTAAGTGGGAAAAGCAATTTCCTTTTTGGTTTATTGGTCTATTGAATTTTGGGGGAACTTAGTTTTAAATTCTGAAATTGTGGGAAATAATATTGTTGCTTTGTGCATGTTAAATCTGTTTATTCTGGGTATGAGATCTTAGGAGTTTGCTTGAATAATTGGCTTTTTATTATTGAAAGAGAAATTTCTAAAAGCTGCATTTGATTTGATTCAATTTAATAATAGTTTGTTTTTAAAAGTTCTGGTAACCTTCTGAAAGATATTTTGGGTAATTTGTAAGCATTGTAAGTTATGCTTTGAAGGTTGTCATGCTGAACATGTGTGTGAGCTTTATGGAGTTATTTAACTATTCACTATACTGTGAATCTTAAGAGTTTAAAGTTTAGAAGCAGGTGGAGATGGAGAAGAGTAAGATTACAAGTTTAAAAAAAGTTAAAAGTTAAAGGGAAAAATGAGAAAAGAAAAGGAAAAATATAAATACATAGAAGAAATGAAATAAGAAAAATGGGTTTGTAGAAACAATTGATGGGAAGTGGGAGAGACAGGAAGGAACCTTTTGGCTTCAAAGGTGAAGCCTCCTTTCTTTGAGAGATGAAAGTAGCAATTAGCATCTGGGGTTAAGAGAAATGGAAAAGGAAGGGAGATGTAGAAGGGAGATGTCCTTCTGAGATTGGGATCTATCTGCCTTTGGCTGGCAGATAAGATTTTGGGGGCGTGGCACCCTAAAAAGTTAGCTTTGAGAAGTGGGAGACAGAAAGCATGGTGTGGTTGAGAAAAATGCCATGTGAAGTGGGGGGAAGGGCAACCACATGGAAGTCTTCCCAGGTGACAATCTAATTCCCTTCCCCCATTAAGTCCTGTATAGCCACTTTGAATGAACTGCAGCTCTTGGATGATTGAAATATCAATTGATTATATTGTTTAAAGGAACAGCCTACATTTACATGCAATCTGATCTGATGGGTTTGGGCTGCTTCCAAAAGGCTGTAGGGATTCCTCAATTGGAGGAAGTTAATTTATTAATTTTTCCATTCTTGAAAAGGAATTAATGTTAAATCTGAAAGATCTTTTTATGTGGAATTGGGAAATTCTGTATGAGTTTTAATTGATTGTAATGAATCATTTTGAAATTGTATTCATTGTCTAGGGGAGACTGAGAATAATAGTTTTTTTCCCTTTTCTGAATGTTTCTGTTATAGATAACATGCAATTTGGAATTGTTATATATATTGGATATTTTAAAAGCAAAAAGATCTGTAATATTGAACTTAAAACCATCTGCTTAGATATGAAAGATAAGCTGTATAAGCTGTGAACTTTTAGGTTCACTGAGATATTTGAGTTAGATTCATCTGAGGCTTTGATTAATGAGAATTGCTGTAGGAGATAAAATCTCTTGGGGCTGCAATTGATATTTGTTTGGAATTTTAAATTCAGGTATGACTGTCTGAAAGATCATCAAGCCAGTGATCCACCATCTGAAAGGAATATGCCATATGGGCTACTGAGAAGGAATCATTGCAGGTGGAAGTTAATGTGTGGGAATGAACTAGAAGAACAATCTTCATCTCTGCTCAAGGTGGGATTCTTCTGAATCAATTTTCCCAGTGGTGAGAACCCACCTGATTGTTCCTGAGTGTGTCTTAAGGTGGAGTTATTAAAATTAAGACAGTTACCTAAGTAAATTGTTTTAAGTATGCTTTATCCTGTATGTGTTTTCAGGTTGAGACCTGAAGGACCAGCTCTGATAATATTTAAGTATTATGAAAGTCCCTGATTTTTTTTTCCTCTTATAGCAAATTTCTGTAATCAAAGCAAGTGGAAGTCAGAGAGAGTGGTTAGTGGAAGATATAAAACACAATAAAGTATATATTTTAATTGGCAGTCCAGCTCTGTAGGACTCTGGCTGCTGCTATTAACATCCTTCTGGTGCTAGAGTTTCTTTATAAATAAAGAAACTTCCCTTTTGTGTGAGAAGAGTAGATATTGTATGTTGATGGAAGGCAGGGCTAGGTTGTCAGGTCTCTGGACCCCAATCCTAGATCCCTTTGGTTACTTATCAAAGATTTATATTAACATTAAATGTGTTTTTCATGTTTTGCACGATCATGGGTGCTATATGGAAGGAAAGGGGATTTTTTTTTTTTTTTTGATAGCCAAACATTTCAATGCAGAGGTAATGATTATTGCCAGCTATCAATGTAGAGAAGTTTGTTGTTTCTTGGAAATTCACTTTAGGTGAGGAGAATCAGGCTTACAGATCAGCTGTCAGTGTTGCTGATTGTTTGCCTAACCCCAACCTAACTCTTGCATTCCCTCATATAGCTCCCAGGCAAGTAAATTTTGAAAGGCTTGCAAATTGACGCAGGGGCTTCAAACTGTTTTTGTTGTGTTAACATCTGCACTAGTTGTGTGAAAGCTTTTCCTTGTGAGAATGTAGGGCTTTTTCTGGAAGAGATTATACTGTGGGGCACAATATTTTGCCTATTACACCTAGTCCTTTGAGGAAAGAAAAGCAAAAATTTTGGGAAAGCGTTTTTGGTATTTATCTTAAGGAAGGTTATTTGGACAAGAGGCATTTGTGATAGCCTCATTCCCCCCCCCAACCCTTTTCTGGGTGGGTTTCTAGTGTCTGGTCACTTTTGTGTATTCTCTTCTGCTCAATATTAATCCTTGTGTTGTTGATGTATTTGTGAAAGTTGCTTCTTTCAGACTCTAAGTGATGAAAATTCCAACCTCTTGGTCAACCAGAGTCACCTGAGACCTGATTCTGACACTCAGCACCAGCTGCAGCCGCAGCCAGCACCAACTATCTGCCCTCTTCAATCAGACCCCACTGGATCTACCTATGCCCCTTGTCAGCCTGAAGCAGCTCCAGAAGGTGAGACCTTAGGTCCTTTTGTCCCAAATGAGTCGGGATCTGGACTGATTGAAATGGGAATGCTGTACAAGGGCTCTGAAGCCTCAGGCCTCCACAGTGCTGTAGTTCTGTGGCTGCCAGATGCTAATCTGGTCTATGATAACTGGGTTTCCAAGAAAGATAGTGGGAGATAGTGGGAGCGGGTCTCTGATTCCTGCTCATTGTTCTGTGAATGCAATAATCAATCATTAGAGTTCAAGATTTAGCTAAGTTCAGGAATAACTGAAGCGGTTCCTGAAAGCTTCCACTGATGTGAGTGTTAGTTCTAAATGGTGGAGAACGGATGATAATTAATACTGGGCAGAGATCAGCCTGAAAGTCTGGGTTATAGATGCCCTAGTGGAAGATGTGTTGGGGTAAGAAATCTGTGAAAGAAGGAGAACTGAGGGTGCTTGACAATTCTGTTTGGGTTCCCTATTGCTGTATTTTGGATTTAAGGATGGAAATTGTTGGGTTAAGAATTTGGGTGGCTGTTAGTTTCTTTCCAGGTATCTGGGGAAGGTAATTCAAAAGAGTGTGGAATGTGCCACAGTTTCATGCCTCAGTTTTCCTTAATTGTTCTGCCTCTATAGCAACTCTCTCCCCCACTTCCTGACCATCAGGAATAGTTGGGCTAGCATTTCAAAGAGCCAAATTGGTCCGTTATCTTTTGGCTCCAGACTTATCAGAATCCATGCCTTCCTCCATACCCCAGCCTGTCAGAGATGAATTGATAGTCCTTTCCTGGAAAGACTTTTGAAGTCTGGGGCTATCACCTGGCTCATTAAGAAACAAAGGCAGGAGGAGAGTCCAAGCAGTCAGAGTTCACTGCTAGGGGTCCCTCTGCCCTGGCCTGAGTTTTAGAGATTTCCTAGAGTTTCATACTCTTCAGGCTCAGGCAAGGTCAAGATCAAGAGACAGTTCATTATAGATTAGCAGTCAGAACATAGTCAGCACTGGCCCTGTTAGGATTAGAAGTAAACCCTGGAGGGACATCAGATTGTCAACCTGTTAGAGCTTTTGGACACCCTTATCCTCAGGGAGGGAAAGGAAGTATAGATCCTGTACTAGATACTAAGGATTTGTTCATTAAAAAATATGTCTCACAACTTGCTAAAGGACTCGTTGCTTAGACTCTACCTTTAGGATTCGAGGGGCACAAATATCACTCTTGAGACTGCATCTTGATCCATGTCTGAAAGGAGGACAGTGCAACTGACTGCTTGAGTAAAAAGGACTTGTGGATGCTGCAAAGAATGGACTGAGGCTGCGCATGAGTTGAAATTATGCTTAACAACAAGGACTCACTAACTTTGGGAGGGGGCTGATGAATTGTGTGTTATTTGGGAATGTTTCAACTTGTTTTGGACAATGATCTTGAGTCCAACAGAGATTATATTGCAAGGATTGTAATGAAGATGAGAAGTCTTCATATGTTGAAAAAGAGGAAGAATTTGAGTGAGATGGGAAACTGAGGACTTCTCAGAATAATGATTGTGAGAGATTGGTAGGGTTTTTCATTGGGGATCCTATTGCAGGAAAAGAGATAAATTGTGGCTTTTTAGAATATCAAAGGCAGACCAGAACCTATCTGCTATTCACTGATTTGAAAAAGGATCTGGTTGATATCATCGGGCCTTGAGTGGTCAGGAAGTGCTTTATTCTGAGATTGGCAGGTCCTGAGGGTGGGCCTGCTTTTCTCTCTATATAAGTGTGGGCTCAGGTGAGAAGGGGGGGTTCACTCCTTCCTCTCCTTGGTGTGGGCCCAGAGAGGAATGACTGTCCCAAGTAATTTCGCGAAATTCAAATAAACTTCTAATCTTCACTTTGAGAAATCTCTGAGTAATGATTTTGAATCGGGAATCGGATTTTTATCCCACACACAACAGACATGTATATAATGATTTAGTTAGCAATGCACACTCATTAATTCAATTCCTACAATAGCCTACTAATCCTAAAAATTTCCTGAGCTCTCTCTTCGTCTTAGGTCTAGTCATTTGGAATATACCCTCAATTTGAGTTGAATCTAATTTCTTCTATCCTTTACTAATTAAATGTTCTAAATACTTTACTTCCTGTTCTGGTTTTCCTGATACACTATTAATCTCTTCTGGTTCAGGAAACTGAGTAATTCGATTGTGCTACCCAATCTCTCTTATTCCCTGTTATAAGTAAATCATCTACATATTGCAATATTCTAGCCCTCCCATCTGAGTGTGCAAAATCTTCCAATATTTGTTCTAAAACTTGCCCAAGCAAATTGGGGAACTCTGTATAACCCTGAGGAAGAACATTCCAATGATACTATTGCTTCCGCTCTGTATCCGGATCCTCCCAATCAAACTAGAAGAGATTCCTACATTCTGTCACTAGAGGGCAGCTCCAGAATGCGTCTTTTAAATCTATTACACTAAACCATGAGCTACCTTCAGGTATTTTTCCCATTATAGTATAAAAGAACTATCTTGTTAATCTCCCTCAGATCTTGCACCATTCTATAGGTACCATCCTTCTTTCTTACTGACAAAATAGGAGTGTTGTATGGTGAAATATAGGGTTCAATTAAATTTGTATCTAATAACCTTTTTTTTTATTAAAGCTTTTTATTTGCATAACATGTATGGGTAGTTCTTCAACACTGACCCTTACAAAGCTTTCTGTTACAAAATTTCCCCCCTACTCCCCACCCCTCCCCTAGTTGGCAGGAAGTTGACTACATGTTAATTATATTAAAATACTTGACAAGTCAAACAGAGGTATACATGTTTCCATACTTATCTTGCTGTGCAAGAACAATTGTATCTAGGTGAACAAAAAATAACTGAAAAAGGAAACCCAATGCAAGCAAACATTGATAGAGACCATGAAAAGGTTATGTTGTGGTCCACATTTCACATCCCTCTCTCTGGGTGTATATGGCTTCCTTCAGTGAACAATTGGAACTGGTTTGAGACATTTCATTGTTGAAGAGAGCCATGTCCATCACAATTGATCATCATGTAATACTGTTGTTGCTGTGTATAATGATCTCCTGGTTCTGCTCATTTCACTCAGCATCAGTTCATGCAAGTCTCTCCAGGCCTCTCTGAAATCATCTTGTTGGTTGTTTCTTACAGAACAATAATATTCCATAACATTCATATACCATAGTTTATTCAGCCATTCTCCAATTGATGGGCATCTATTCAGTTTCCAGTTTCTAGCCACTACAAAAAGGGCTGCCACAAACATTCTTGCACATGTGGGACCCTTTCCCTCCTTTAAGATCTCTTTGGGATATAGGCCCAATAGAAACACTGCTGGGTCAAAGGGTATGCACAGTTTGATAACTTTTTGAGCATAGTTCCAAATTGCTCTCCAGAATGATTGGATCAGTTCACAGTTCCACCAACAATGTATCAGTATCCCAGTTTTCCCACATCCCCTCCAACATTTGTCATTATATTTTTCTGTCATTTTAGCCAATCTGACAGGTGTGTAGTGGTACCTCAGAGTTGTCTTAATTTAGATTTCTCTGATCAGTAGTGATTTGGAGCACCTTTTCATATGACTAGAGATGGTTTTAATTTCATCCTCTGAAAATTGTCTGTTCATATCCTTTGACTGTTTATCGATTGGAGAGTGGCTTGAATTCTTATAAATATGAGACAATTCTCTATACATTTTAGAAATGAGGCCTTTATCAGAACCCTTAAATGTAAAGATGATTTCCCAATTTGTTGCTTCCTTCCTAATCGTCTGCTTTAGATTTGTTTGTACAAAAACTTTTTAACTTGATATAATCAAAATTATCTATCTGGTGTTCAATTAAGAGTTCCAGATCTTCTTTGGACACAAATTCCTTCCTTCTCCACAGGTCTGAGAGGTAAACTATCCTATGTTCCTCTAATTTGCTTATAATATCACTCTTTATATCTAAATCATGAACCCAGTTAGATCTTATCTTGGTATGTCATGTTAGGTGTGGGTCAAGCCCTAATTTCTTCCAAACTAGTTTCCAATTTTCCCAGCAGTGTTTGTCAAATAGTGAGTACTTATCCCAAAAGCTGAGGTCTTTGGGTTTATCAAACACTAGACTGCTATAGTTATTGCCTAATTTGTCCTGTGATCCTATCCTATGCCACTAATCAACTACTCTGTTTCTTAGCCAGTACCAAATGGTTTTGATGACTGCTGCTTTATAATATAGTTTTACAGCAAGGCCACCTTCATCAGCATTTTTCTTCATTAATTCCTTTGAAATTCTTGACTTTTTGTTCTTCCAGATGAAATTTGCTATGATTTTTTCTAGATCTGTAAAATAATTTCTTAGGAGTTTGATTGGTATGGCACTAAATAAGTAAATTAGTTTGGGTAGTATTGTCATTTTTATTATATTTGCTTGGCCTACCCATGAGCCCTTGATATTTTTCCAACTGATTAGGTCTGACTTTATTTGTGTGGAAAGTATTTTGTAGTTTAGTTCATATAGTTCCGACTTTCCCTTGGCAGATAGATTCCCAAATATTTTATACCATAAACAGTTATTTTGAATGGAATTTCTTTTTGTATTTCTTGCTGCTGAACTTTGTTGGTAATATATAAAAATGCTGATGATTTATGTGGATTTATTCTGCATCCTGCAACTTTGCTAAAGTTGTGAATTATTTCTAGTAGTTTTTTAGTTGAGTCTCTAGGTATACTATCATATCATCTTCAAAGAGTGATAATTTTGTTTCCTCATGACCTATTCTAATTCCTTTTATCTCTTTTTCTTCTCTTACTGCTAAAGCTAACAATTCTAATACAATATTAAATAGTAATGGTGACAGTGGGCAGCCTTGTTTCACTCCTGATCTTATTGGGAATGGGTCTAGTTTGTCCCCATTATATATGATGCTTGCTGATGATTTTAAATAGGTGCTACTGACCATTTTAAGGAAAAGCCCATTTATTCCTATACTCTCTAGTGTTTTTAATAGGAATAGGTGTTGGATTTTATCAAATTTTTTTTCTGCATCTATTGAAATAATCATATGATTTTTGTTAGCTTGGTTATTAATATAATTGATTATGCTGATAATTTTCCTAATATTGAACCAGCCCTGCATTCCTGGTATAAATCCTGACTTGGTCATAGTGTACTATCCTGGGGATATCTCATTGCTAATATCTTATTTAAGATTTTTGCATCAATATTAATTAGGGAAATTGGTCTATAGTTTTCTTTCTCTGTTTTCACCCTACCTGGTTTAGCTATCAGCACCATATCTGTATCATAAAAGAAATTTGGTAGTATACCTTCTTTCCCTACTTTTTCAAATAGTTTATGTAGTATTGGAATTAATTGTTCTTTGAATGTTTGGTAGAATTCACACGTGAATCAATGTGGCCCTGAAGACTTTTTCTTAGGGAGTTGATTAATAGCTTGTTGTATTTCTTTTTTCTAAAATGGGGCTATTTAAATATTTTATTTCCTCTTCTGTTAACCTGAGCAATCCATATTTTGTAGATATTCCTCCATTTAATTTAGATTATTAAATTTATTGGCATAAATTTGGACAAAGTAACTCCTAATTATTGCTCTAATTTCCCTTCATTGGTGGAAAGTTCTCCCTTTTCATTTTTGAGACTAACAATTTGATTTTCTTCTTTCCTTTTTTCTAATCCAATTAAATAAAGGCTGGACTTCCAGGGGTGGAGTCAAGATGGCAGAGATCAGAGAGGAGTCCCTGTAACCTGCTCTAATCTTCCCTCAAATCAACAACATATGAAGCCTCTAGACTGGTTTTGAAGTCAAAAAATCCACAATATCTGGAGTACAACACATTTCTAGAAGAAAAAACTCTGGAAGAACTTCAAAACAGGTCTGTTTCAATTGGGCAGGGGGGTGGTCTACCGAACCCAGACTGCAGCACAGGGAGACCGGGGCAGGGAGCTGTAGCAGGAGTCAAAGCATTGTGGCTTCCACACATTTGGGAGTCTTCTGTGGGCCTCTTGGGCCAATCTGTCCTGATTGTAAGCAGGTGGTTTGAAAGATCTGCCTTTTGGGGGGGGGGGGGTAGATTGTGAATCACTGAACCCCTGAAGAGCACTGAACATAGCTGCCATTATGCAGCATCCTAAAGCAATCAATCAATCAGCAGAACTGCCCCAGGGCAAATTAAAGCAGCTGTCCCTCCTTTGCCTTGAACAGACCTCGAACCTTTAAAAAATAAATAAATAAATAACCAAAAAGAACTCTCATTGTAGGGGCAGCTAGGTGGTGTTAGTGGATAGAGCACCAGCCCTGAAATCAGAAGGACCTCAGTTCTTATCTGGCCTCAGACACTTAACACTTCCTAGCTGTTTGACCCTGGGCAAGTCACTTAACCCCAATTGGCTCAGAAAAAAAAAAAAAAAAAAGAATTTTCACCATAAACAGCTTTTATAGAGAGAGAGGGAAGAACAGACCTCAAATCCTGAGGTGCCTAAAAGTAAAGCAACACCAGAAAAAGCCCCAAAGAGAGACATAAAGCTGGACAATAAATATGTCACCAGGCTTTCTTTGAAAACTGCATAAAGGATCTTAAAAGAGTTAGAAGAAATATGAAGAAACAAAATGAGATCATTGCAAAAAAAATGGAAAAAATGTAAAAAAAGAATGTAATGAACACAAAATTGTAATTGGTCAATTACAAAAGGAGCTAAAAACAGTAACTGAAGAAAATAAAACATTAAAAATTAGAATTGAACAAATGGAAGTGAATGACTCAACAAGACTTTACTTTCACTCTGTATGTATCTCTATGCTTTAGATGTGTTTCTTGTAAACAACATATTATAGGATTCTGGCTTTTAATCCAGTCTGCTATCTGCTTCCGTTTTGTGGGAGAGTTTATCCCATTCACATTCACAGTTAAAATAACTAATTCTATATTTCCGGTCATCTTATATACCCAAAGTTATGTTTTTCCCTTTCCTTTCTCCTTTCTCCCTTCCCCCTTCCCCAGTATTTTGCTTTTGATGATCACCTCCCTCAAACAGTCCTCCCCCTTTAGAAGTTCTCCCCCTTTTTTTCACTTTTCCCCTAATTCTTCTGTTTTTCCTTTTCTTCTCCTCTTTTTCCTTCCACTTCCCTATGAGGAGGGACAAGTTTCTCTGTGAAACCAAATGTGTCTGATATATTCTTTTAGCGCCCAATCTGATGAGAATAAGATTCACACAATGCTCATCCCCCTCCCTTCTTTCTCTCAATTATATTAGGTTTTCTTTGCCTCTTCATGAGATTTTACTTTTTTTTAACCTCCTTTTTTAAAACTTATTTTACCTTTTTTCCCTCTTTTTTTCAGTATACCTCTTCCACCTTTAGTTTATTTTTCATGTTATCAAAGTAAAATCAAATTATACCCCCCATTCTTTAAGTATACCCATAGCAGAAATATAGTTCTTAAGAGTTTTTTTCCTTTTTACCTTTTTATGCTTCTCTTGAGTTCTGTGTTTGGAGGTCAAATTTTTTGTTCAGATCTGGTCTTTTCATTAGAAATAGGTGAAATTCACCTATATCATTAAATGTTCATCTTCTTCCCTGAAAGATGATGCTCATTCTAGCTGGATAGCTTATTCTTGGCTGTAATCCAAGTTCCTTTGCCTTTTGGAATGTCTGATTCCAGGCCCTTCGATCATTTAATGTGAAAGCTGACCAATCCTGGGTGGTTTTAATTATGGCTCCTCAATATTTGAATTGTTTTTTTCTAGCTGCTTGCAATATCTTTTCCTTGGTGCGATAGTCCTGAAATTTAGCTATAATATTCCCTGGGGATTTAATTTTGGTGTCTCTTTCATGAGGTGATCAGTGAATTCTTTAGATGGCTACTTTACCTTCTGATTCTAAAACATCAGAGTAGTTTTCTTTCTTGATTTCCTGAAAGATAGCTTCTAGGTTCTTTTTTTTCATGGCTTTCAGGAAGTCCAATAATCCTTAGATTATCCTTAGATTGTCTCTCCTAGATCTATTTTCCAGGTCAGTTGTTTTTCCTAGGAGATATTTCATATTTTCCTCTATTTTTTCATTTTTTTGTTTTGATTCTTGAAGTCTTATTGATTCATTCACTTCCATTTGTTCAATTCTAATTTTTAATATATTATTTTCTTCAGTTAACTTTTTAAACTCCTTTTGTAATTGGCCAATTGAATTTTTTTATTCACTGCAGTCTTTTTCCATTTCACCAATTTTGTTTTTCAGTGAATTGGTGTCTTTTTCATATCTCTTTTGTAGGGTACTATATGGTTTTTCCATTCCTTCTTGCAATGATCTTATTTCATTTCCCCATTATTCTTCTAATTCTCTTTTGAGATTCTTTATGCAATCTTCCAGTAAATCTTCCTTGTGAAATGGGGACCAGCTCATATCTCCCTTTGTGGCTTCCTCTGGAGTTGCTTTACCTTTAGGAACCTCAGAATCTGAGATCTGTTATCTCTCTCCATAAAAACTGTCTATGGGGAGAGTTCTTTTTTGTTTTTTATTTATTTATTTTTAAAAGCTTGAGGTCTGTTTAAAGCAGAGGAGGGACAGCTGCTTTAATTTTCCCTGGGGCAGTTTAGCTGATTGACTTCCAGTGCTGGGCAATTGGGGCTCTCAGTGGTTTACAATCTACCTTTTTTTGGCAGATCTGCCAAAGCACCTGCCCACAGGCAGGGCAGAGTGGCCCAAGAGGCTCACAGAAACTTTCCAGGCGCTTAGAGACTGTCATGTTCTGAGCCTGACCCCAGCTTCCTGCCCTGTCTCCCAGACCTAAGTCTGAGCTCGGCAAAATGACCCCCTGCCTGACTGAAACAGACCTGTTCTGAAGCTCTTCCAAGGTAATTTGTTCTGGGAATGTATTGTATTCCAAGTATTTAGAGGGTGATTTGACTCCAGAACCAGTTCAGAGGCTTAATCTGCTGTTGGTTTGAGAGGTCAGAGGAGGTCACATAGAGTTGTATCTGCACTCTGCCATCTTGGCCCTCCCTCCCCCTCACTTCTTGAACTAGATTCTGAGACTTCCCAACCCTTACTCCTCAGTCCCTCCAATACATGACCCTTTTGTCTCCCCTGGCCCCAACCTCAGGATCCTGATTCAGACACCCATTTAGAGAAGTAACAGACTCTCCAGGTAGAACACTTAAGGTGCAGGTGCCTTTTTCTCAATGTCAGACCTTTCCTAGATTAAGGAAAAACTTGGCCATTACTCTGAACACTTCACTAAATATACTGAGCAATTTAAAGACATTGCCCTCCAATTTAATATTTCTTGGGGAGATATTAATATTATCTCCTCTTGCTATACCACAGAGGAGAAAAAGAGAATCTGGAATCTAGCCCCAAAGTTTGGGGATCATATGGCCACATCCTCCTCCTCTGGTACATACCCCAGGGGCTATTGCTGTCCCAATCTCAGACTCTGGGTGGAATTATGAGGAAGGAAGTAGTGATAAAGAGAAAAGGGATCATCTTCTAACCTGCCTCACTGAAGGCATGAAGAGGGAAATTTTAAGAAGCAGGTTAATTATGACAGATTTAGAGAAGTTACCCAAGGAGCTGAGGAAAATCCTGCCTTCTTTAAGGGTTACCTTGTAGAAGCACTAAATAAATACACTAATCTGGACCCCACTTCTCCAGAAGGGACCACTGTTCTCAACATGCATTTTATTAGTCAGTCTGCCCTAGACACTCAGAAGAAGCTACAGAAGTTAGCCTTGGGCCCTCAAACTTCCCAGGATTTAGAAACAGCTTTTGAAGTCTTTAATAAAAGAGACCGAATAGCAGCATAAGAGCAAGACTGGGTGGAGGAGGCAGAACCAAGATGGCAGAGTGAAGACGCTGACTCTGCATCCTCCTCTGACCTTCTCTCAAATCAACAATAAAATAAGCCTCTCAACTGATCTTTAAGTCAATGAACTCAGAAATATTTGGACTATGAAACACTGCTTGCAGTTACCTCCGAAGAACTTCATAGCAGAACTGTTTCACTCGGGCATCAGGGTAAGCAGTTTGCTCAGTGCAGTTCTGGAACTGAGAGCAGAGAACTGGGGGGGGGGGGGGACTCAGCTCAGCCTGGCAGAAACTCCAAACTCCTGGGGAGTGTATCTGAGGCACTCGGGACACTCTGTCCTGATTGGAGGCAGGTGTTTGGGCAGATTTGCTTTTTATAAGGAGTAAATTAGGCAAAGTCCTAGCCCCACAGGCCCAGCACAGGAGGTTAATTAGCGGAATTGCCCCAGCCAAGGCTTCTCTAGCCTTAAAAAGACCCCAAGCTTTCTAAAAAATGAGTAAGAAGCAGAAGAGAACTCTCACCATAGATAGCTTTTATTGAGAGAAAGAAGTGCAGACCCCAGATCCTGAGGTTCCTATACGCAAAGCAACTCCAGAGGAAGCCAACAAGGGAGATAAAACCTGGTCCCCCTTCCAGAAGGCTTTCCTGGAAGATTGCATAAAGAATCTCAAAAGAGAGCTGGACGATAAATGGGGTAATGAACTGAGATCAATGCAAGAAGGATATAATGCCCTACAAAAGAGATATGAAAAAGACACCAATTTATTGAAAAACAAAATTGGTGAAGTGGAAAAAGTATGCAATGAACAAATTGGCCAGTTACAAAAGGAGCTAAAAAAGGTAACTGAAGAAAACAACACTTTAAAAATAAAAATTGAACAAATGCAAGTGAATGACTCAATAAGACTTCAAGAATCAGTCAAACAAAAACAAAAAAATGAAAAAATAGAAAAAAATATGAAATATCTCCTAGGAAAAACAACTGACTTGGAAAATAGATCTAGGAAAAACAATCTAAGGATCATTGGACTTCCTGAAAGCCATAATGAAAAAAAAGGAATCTAAAGACTATCTTCCAGGAAATCCTGAAAGAAAACTGCCCTGATGCTTTTTAGAATCAGAAGGCAAAATCACCATTGAAAGAATTCAACCATCACCTCCTGAAAGAGACCCCAATGTTGGAGGACCCCCCAAAAAAGTAAGGGGATAAGCTTGTCCTTGAATCAAGGATCAAAGGGTGTGTGATTCCTTTAGAAACATGAGACCCTGAGGTGTGCCCAAGATTGCTATTAATGGTTTCATTATTGGCCTTCTTAGAGCTCTGTTGATAAGAGGACCATACCTTCCATATATGCATATCTCTTTTCAGTACAAGCTTATTGCAAATGATGGGTGTGGCAATATGGAATGGCGTGATCACAGAAGGAGGGAAGGAGGCAAGGAGGAGGGGTCAGGTGACGAGGAGAGGCAAGACAAGGAGAAGGTGACAGGTGATGAGGAGAGGCAAGACCTGGAGGAGGGACTACTCTAAGGGCTAGGCTAGGAGAAGAAAGATATAAAAAAGATGGATGATAAAGGAAAAAGGGGCACTATAGAAGAATGGGGGCTGAATAAAGAACCACCATGATCTACATTCTTTTGGCTTAACTCTTCTTGTGACCAACTATGATTGGCTGAACGAGAATCGAAGCTCCAGAGGTGAGATAAGTCCTGTTGCCCATAAATTTGTTAATTTAGATAGAAATTAACACCCCAACATTAAAACCCCAAGGAATAACGTGACTAAATTTCAGGACTATTGCACCAAGGAAAAGATTTTGCTAGCAGCTAGAAAGAAACAATTCAAATACTGAGGATCTATAATTAGAATCACACACGATCGGTCAGCCTCCACATTGAAGGATTGAAGGGCCTGGAACCAGATATTCTGAAAGGCAAGGGAACTTAGACAACAGCCAAGAATAATCTATCCAGCTAGAATGAGCATTATCCTCCAGGGAAGAAGATGGTCATTTAATGATATAGGTGAATTTCACCTATTTTTAATGAAAAGACCAGATCTGAACAAAAAAATTTGACCTCCAAACACAGAATTGCTTCTGTGCTTCAACAGAAGCATAAAAAGGTAAAAAGGAAAGGACTCTTGAGAACTTTATTTCAACTATGGGGATACTTAAAGATTGGAAGTATAATTTGATATTACTTTGATAATAAGAAAAAGAAAACCAGAGCGGGAAAGACTATCATATTGGGGAAAAAAGATAAAAGGTGGCAAAATAAGGTTAAAAAAAAGGAGGTTAAAATAAGGTAAAATCCCATGAAGAGGCAAAGAAAACCTAATATAATTGAGGGAAAGAAGGGAGGGAGATGAGCATTGTGTAAATCTTACCCTCATCAGATTGGGCTCTAAAAGTGTATATCAGACACATTTGGTTTCACAGAGAAACTTGTCCTTTCTTATAGGGAAGTGGGAGGGAAAGGAGGAAAAGAAAAGGATACACTATAGAAGGGAAATTAGAAGAATCAGGGGAAAGGAGTAAAAAAAGGGGAGGGGCTCTAAAGGGGGGAGGATTGTTTGCAGGAGGGGGTCATCAAAAGCAAAGTACTGAGGAGGGGGGAAGGGAGAAAGGGCAAAGGAAAGGGAAAAACATAACGGGTAAATAAGATGGCAGGAAATACAGAATTAGTTATTCTAACTGTGAATGGGAATGGGATGAACTCTCCCATAAAGTAGAAGTGGATAGCAGACTGGATTAAAAACCAGAATCCAACAATATGGTGTCTACAAGAAACACATCTAAAGCATAGAGATACATACAGAGTGAAAGTAAAGGGCTGGAGCAGAATCTATTATGCTTCAGGTGAAAAAAAAAAAAAAGCAGAGGTAGCAATCCTGATCTCAGATTAAGTAAAAGCAAAGATAGATCTAATCAAAAGAGATAAGAAAGGAAAATATATTTTACTAAAGGGTACCATAGATAATGAAGCAATATCAATACTAAACATACATGCATCAAGTGGTATAGCATCCAGATTCATAGAGAAGTTAAGAGAGATGAAAGAAGAAATAGACAACCAAACTATACTAATGTGGGATCTCAACCTTGCTCTCTCAGAATTAGATAAATCAAACCACAAAATAAATAAGAAAGAAACTAGGGAGGTAAACCAATTGTTAGAAAAGTTAGGTATGATAGATCTTTGGAGAAAATTGAATGGAGACAGTAGGGAGTTTATTTTTCCTCAGCAGTCCATGGAAGTTATAAAAAATTATTTAAAAAATTGCATAAAAACCTCAAAATCAAATGCAGAAAGGCAGAAATAGTAAATGCATCTTTTTTCAGATCATGATGCAATAAAAATCACATGCAATATAAGGCCAGGAGAAAATAGACCAAAAGTTAATTGGAAATTAAATAATCTAATCCTGAAGAATGAACGGGTAAAACAGCAAATCATAGACACAATCAATAATTTCATCCAGGAGAATGACAATAATGAGACACCATGCCAAAATTTGTGGGATACAGCCAAAGTGGTTATATAAGGTAATTTTATATCTCTAGATGCTTACTTGCATAAAATAAAGAGAAGATCCACGAATTGGGCTTATTATTTTAAAAAACTAGAAAAGGAACAAATTCAAAACCCTCAATTAAATACCAACTTGGAAATTCTAAAAATAAAAGGGGAAATTAATAAAATTGAAAATAAGAAAACAATTGAATTAATAAATAAAACTAAGAGTTGGTTTTATGAATAAAACAACAAAATAGATAAGCCTTTAGTTAATTTGATAAGAAAAAGGAAAGAGAAAAATCTAGTCTCAAAAATGATAAGGGAGAACTTTCCTCCAATGAAGAGGAAATTAGAGTAATAATTAGGAGTTAGTTTGCCCAACTTTATGCCAGTAAATTTGATAATCTAAATGAAATGTAGGAATATTTACAAAAATGCATATTGCCCAGGTGAACAGAAGAGCAAATAAATTATTTAAATAGTCCCATATTAGAAAAAGAAATAGTACAAGTTATTAACCAACTCCCTAAGAAAAAATCTCCAGTGCCAGATGGATTTACCTGTGAATTCTATCAAACATTCAAAGAGCAATTAATTCCAATACTATACAAACTATTTGAAAAAATAGGGACAAAAGATATACTACCAAATTCCTTCTATGATACCTATATGGTGCTGATAGCTAAACCAGGCAGGGTGAAAACAGAGAAAGAAAACTATAGACCAATTTCCCTAATGAATATCGATGCAAAAATTTTAAATAAGATATTAGCAATGAGATTACAGAAAGTCATCCCCAGGATAATACATTATGACCAAGTGGGATTTATACCAGGAATGCAGGCCTGGTTCAATATTAGGAAAACTATCAGCATAATCAATTATATTAATAACAAAACTAACAAAAACCATATCATTATCTCAATAGATGCAGAAAAAGCATTTGATAAAATCCAACACCTATTGCTATTAAAAACAGTAGAGAGTATAGGAATAAATGGGCTTTTCCTTAAAGTAATTAATAGCATCTACTTAAAACCATCAGCAAGCATCATATGTAATGGAGACAAACTAGAACCATTCCCAATAAAATGCTGTACCAGATCTAAAACTATATTATAAAGCAGCAGTCATCAAAGCCATTTGGTACTGGCTGAGAAATAGAGCAGTCGATCAGTGGCATAGGCTAGGATATCAGGACAAGCTAGGTAATAATTTTAGCAATTTAATGTTTGATAAACCCAAAGACCCCAGCTATTGGGATAAGTACTCACTATTCGGCAAAAACTGCTGGGAAAATTGGAAATTAGTGTGGAAGAAATTAAGGCTGGACCCACACCTAACACCGCACACCAAGATAAGATCTAAATGGGTTCATGATGTGATATAAAGAGTGATATTATAACCAAATTAGAGGAACATAGGATAGTTTACCTCTCAGACCTATGGAGATGGAATAAATTTATGTCCAAAGAAGATCTGGAACTCTTAATTGAACACCAGATAGATAATTTTGATTATATTAAGTTAAAAAGTTTCTGTACAAACAAAACCAATGCAAACAACATTAGGAGGGAAGTATCAAATTGGGAAATCATCTTTACATTTAAGGGTTCTGATAAAGGTCTCATATCTAAGATATATAGAGAATTGTCTCATATTGATAAGAATTCAAGCCATTCTCCAATTGATAAATGGTCAAAGGATATGAACAGACAATTTTCAGAGGATGAAATTAAAACCATTTCTAGTCATATGAAAAGGTGCTCCAAATCACTACTGATCAGAGAAATGCAAATTAAGACAACTCTGAGGTACCACTACACACCTGTCAGATTGGCTAAAATGACAGGAAAAGATAAAGATGAATGTTGGAGGGGATGTGGGAAGACTGGGACACTGATGCATTGTTGGTGGAGCTGTGAACGGATCCAACCATTCTGGAGAGCAATTTGGAGCTATGCTCAAAAAGTTATCAAACTATGCATACCCTTTGACCCAGCAGTGTTTCTATTGGGCTTATATCCTAAAGAAATAATAAAAGAAGGAAAGGGCCCCACATGTGCAAGAATGTTTGTGGCAGCCCTTTTTGTAGTGACTAGAAACTGGAAACTGAATGGATGCCCATCAATTGGAGAGTGGCTGAATAAATTATGGTATATGAATGTTATGGAATATTATTGTTCTGTAAGAAATGACCAGCAGGATGATTTCAGAGAGGCCTGGAGAGACTTGCATGAACTGATGCTCAGTGAAGTGAGAACAACCAGGAGATCATTATTTACGGCAGCAACAATACTATATGAGGATCAGTTCTAATGGACATGACTCTCTTCAACAATGAAATGCTTCAAACCAGTTCCAGTTATTCGGTGAAGAGAGCCATATACACTCAGAGAGAGGGATGTGAAATGTGGACCACAACATAACATTTTCATGTTCTCTATTGAGGTTTGCTTGCATTGTATTTCCTTTATTGGATTATTCTTTCTTGTAGATACGATTTCTCCTGCACAAAAAATGATGCAATAACTATACATATATTCAATTTCTTAAGTATTCTAACATAATTATCATGTAGTTGATATCCTGCCATCTAGGGGAGGGGTGGGGAGTAGGAGGGAAAAATTTGTAAGAGAAAGCTTTGTAAGGGTTAATGTTTAGGAATTACCCATACATATGTTTTGCAAATAAAAAGTATTAATAAATTCAAAAAAATAAAAAAATAAATTAAAAAAAAACATTTGGTACTGGCTAAGAAACAGAGTAGTGGATCAGTGGAATACGTTAGGTTCACAGGACAAAATAGTTAATGACAATAGCAACCTAGTGTTTGATAAACCCAAAGAGTCCAGCTTTTGGAATAAAAACTCACTATTTGACAAAAACTGCTGGGAAAATTGGAAACTAGTGTGGAAGAAATTAGGGCTTGACCCACACCTAACACCACATACCAAGATAAGATCTAAATGGGTTCATGATCTAGATATAAAGAGTGATATTGTAATCAAATTAGAGGAACATAGGATAGTTTACGTCTCAGACCTGTGGAGATGGAATAAATTTATGTCCAAAGAAGATCTGGAACTCCTAATTGAACACCAGATAGATAATTTTGATTATATTAAGTTAAAAAGTTTCTGTACAAATAAAACTAATGCAGACAAGATTAGGAGGGAAGCATCAAATTGGGAAATCATCTTTACATTTAATGGTTCTGATAAAGGCCTCATCTCTAAAATATATAGAGAATTGTTTCATATGTATAAGTATTCAAGCCACTCTTCTATAGATAAATGGTCAAGGGATATGAACAGAAAATTTTCAGATGATAAAATTAAAACTATTTGTAGTCATATGAAAAGTTGCTCCAAATCACTATTGATCAGAGAAATGCAAATTAAGACAACTCTGAGGTACCACTACACACCTGTCAGATTGGCTAAAAGGACAGGAAAAGATGACGATGAATGTTGGAGGGGATGTGGGAAAACTGGGACACTAATACATTGTTGGTGGAACTGTGAACGGATCCAGCCATTCTGGAGAGCAATTTGGAGCTATGCTCAAAAAGTTGTCAAACTGTGCATACCCTTTGACCCAGCAGTGTTTCTACTGGGTCTATATCCCAAAGAGATCTAGAGGAGGGAAAGGGACCCACATGCGCAAGAATGTTTGTGGCAGCTCTTTTTGTAGTGGCTAGAAACTGGAAACTGAATGGATGCCCATCAATTGGAGAATGGCTGAATAAATTATGGTATATGAATATCATGGAATGTCATTGTTCTGTAAGAAACAACCAGCAGGACGATTTCAGAGAGGCCTGGAGGGACTTGCATGAACTGATGCTGAGTGAAATGAGCAGAACCAGGATATCATAGACAGCAACAACAGTATTACATGATGATCAATTCTGAGGGACATGACTCTCTTCAACAATGAAATGTCTCAAACCAGTTCCAATTGTTCACTGAAGGAAGCCATATACACCCAGAGAGAGGGATGTGAAATGTGGACCATAACATAACATTTTCATGCTCTCTACCACTATTTGCTGCATTGGGTTTCCTTTCTCAGATATTTTTTGTTCATGTAGATACCATTGTTCTTGCATAGCAAGTTAAGTATGGAAATGTGTATACATATATTCTACTTGTCAAGTATTTTAACATAATTAACATGTAGGGGACTTCCTGCCATCTAGGGGAAGGGAGGGGACTAGGGGGAAAATCTGTAACGGGAAGCTTTGTAAGGATCAATGTTGAGAAACTACCCATACATATGTTATGCAAATAAAAATTTTAATTAAAAAAAAAAAAAGAAGAACAAGAAGAGCAAGACTGCAGGCCAGAGTAAGAAACAAGGAATAGGTTCATTTTTTTTTAGACTGACCAGAGATGGGTAGAGCTGCTGCCATCCCCAATGCCCTGCCCTCCAGTGTTCTCAGGACCAGGAGTGATGGTGCCCAGTGTTTGGCCAGGCTCCCCCTTGCTCCATCACAATGGCCTTCACTTGTCAAATTACTCAAAATGTGGCTAAGGCATTTAAGATTACTTATCATCTCCTCTCTGCCTCGCTAGCATCCTTAGGATTCTGTGAAGGTGAAGAAAATGAATCACATCCTCAAGTGAGTCCTTACTAAACTTTGCCTAGAGACTTGAGAGGATTGGGTGAAAAAATCTCCCATTAGAACTTCTTAGAATTCGCATTGTACCTCAGAAGAACAAGAAACTTTAAGATCCCTAAAAGAAAAGGGGATAAGCTTGTCCTTGAATCCAGAATCAAAAGTTGTGGTGTGTGATTACCACACCCTTCAGCTGATGATGGGTGTGGGCATATAGGCCAGGTGATGAGGAGAGGCCAGGCCTAGGAGAGGAGGCTAGGAGAGGAGGGAAGATATAAGCAAGGCCGGTGGTAAGGGAAGGGGAGGCACGGCAAGGCAGTGCGGCAATAGAGACCGTGGAGGCAATGACGGCTGAATAAAGAACCACCATGATCTACATTCCTCTGGCTTGACTCTTCTTGGTGACCAGGCATTGGGCCTGGCTGTGTGCGCAACGAAGCTCTGGAGATAAGTCCTGCTGCCCTTAACTAATTTAACAACTTAGCTCTTTCTAATTTCTGTATGAGAGGCTCTTCTTAACTTCTGACATTTTTGTAGATCCAGAACAGCATCTGGTCACTCAGTTTGCCACACAGCTCGGTGCAGTCCAAAAGACCCTTTGTGAAAATACAAATGAACATCTCCCTAAACCCACCAATGTTCATACTCAGACTGCTACCCCTGTCAGACATTACTAGATATTCCTTTGAACACATAGAGGACCTGGAACTACTCTTCTGCAGGACTCCTGCAAACATACTGGATAGAAAAAGATGAAATTGTCTGTGTTCTTCTCTCCCTTACTCTGGTTTTCTTTCTTTCTTGTTATTTTCCACCTTTTTCCAGGAGTACCTTTAATAACACTCCAAGGATGAGAGCTTTACTCCTAGCATTTTCTCTTCAACTGTCTTGATGTCTTTCTATGGACTCCTGTCAGCTGGGAGATAATTCCTTAGTCCATCTAGGAAACTGTGGGCAATGGAGACATTCAGGATTGTTGGGTGTGCCATCAGCATCCTCAAAGCAGCCCAAACATGGCTGCTTTATGATGCATTATTTGCAAAGACCCCATTCCCAAATGTCAGCATTTCCACCCTGGATGCCATCCTAGATATACTAGTTGTCCCTTCCCTCCCCACCCCCATCCTGCCAGGGAATAACTTTAACCTATCTTCTGTTTTCTTGCTGGAAAAGATCTCTTACCTACATATCTCAACACCTATATCACAGGTACAGAAACTGTCACTGTGACCCATAATGGCCATGTTTACATCCCAGATGTTGGGACATTGATTTGCACCACTAATATTATTGGAGAAAGTGAGTGCAACTCCTCTCACACCTGCTGCAATTTCACTAGTTGTACAGGTGGGTCAAGGGCTTGTTGTACCTATGACTATAGGCCATCCCTAGAAATAATTCTAGGATATCCATTCCAAAATTATTCTGGCAAACTCACTCATAATGCTTCTTCATAACCTCCTGAGAACTAACATTCCTAATTGGATAATGTCATGCAATTATAATCATCTTTGGGGACAACTAACTAGGAAGCTACTATAAAACTTGACTTTAGATACTACCTGTGTACCTAAGGGATATGCTTTTCTTTGTAAAATGGGTTTTCCATTCTACTTCGATGTTTCTGAGGGACCTCTTAAAAGGAATGCCTCTGACTGGAGCCCTTCTCAATCTGTCATACTCTCTACCTGATGCTTAACACTTTTTCAACATTATAGTGTCGGCACCCTAGGCCACCTGAGTGCTTTTTTCACTGTGTTTAATGCCATTGCTTTGAACACTGCTCCCACCCTTTTAAGGAGACAAAAGCAGGCATTTGGGGGAAATGTTCTTTGGTACTTAAGGAAAGACATAGCAATAGTTCCTTGGGTAGTATATTTAGAACTTGAGAATATCCTCTTCAACCTGACTGCCATAATCAACCAACTGGTCAATGAAACTACACTCTGAGAGATCCAAGAATCTCTGGACTCTCTTGCTAACATGGTTTTAGATTACAGCTTGGCCTTGGATTATCTTTCTCCAGTGGTGGTGTCTGTGCCCTTGCCAATAGCTCCTGCTGTATGTACATCAACAACTCAGGGAAGGTTGAGCTTCAAACCGAGAAGATCCTAGAGAAAGCTGGCTGGATGTGAGACATTCATAAAAGTCTCATATTAAACATTTCCCCCCACCCCACCTCAGCTTTCTTCTGTGTGGAGTTTCTGGCTATAGTCCCTACTAACCCCTATACTGACTCCATTTTTAATTATTCTTTTTTTGCTCATATTTATCCCCTGCATTTTCAACCTACTTGTGAGATTTGTTTCTTCCAGACTCCAAGCTATGAACTTCTAACTACTTGTTCAGCCTGCATACTGTTGGCTAACTGATTCTGACACTCAACATCCCCTGGATATTGCTGCTGCCATTTTTAGTGCCTCCCTTCCTCAGTCTGGACCCCACTAGGCAGGTACAATTCTATATCCCTTATCAGCATGAAGCAACTGCAGAAGATGAGATCTCCCTCCCTTTGTCCCAAATCAATTTGGGGTTTCAAACTGCTTGAGAGAGGAAATGATGGAATATAGCTTCCAGAGGAGTCAGCACTAGGGAGATCCCCCTGCTTCTGTTCTAACAATCTGTCAGTGATTCTAGAGTCTTCTGGTTTTAGAATCTCTGATCCCAAGGTTCTCCCTCCCCCAACTTTGAAGTGCTATTGTTTTGACAATCTGGCAATGATTGTAAAATTCCTCTGGCCTAGGAATATAAAAATATTTCTTCCCTTGGATTTTAGGGAAGATATATTAGTGATCCTAAGCCCTCTGACCTTAGAATGCTATGGTTCTAACAATCTGTCAATGATTTAAAAATCTTCTGGCCTTAGAATAGTACTACAAACATTGCTGTCAGATAATCTGTTGGTCAGTGATAACCAATTTCCTGAGACAATAGTGAAATGAGGACACTTAACATTTCCTAGCTGTGGATTCCTTCCGGGGGTGGAGCCATGGTGGCGGAGATCAGACAGGATTCTCTGTAACCTCCTCTAACCTCTCCTCAAACCAACAAAATATGAAGCCTCTAGACTGATTCTGAAGCAAAAAAATCCACAATATCCGGAGAACAACACGATTCTAGAAGAAGATACTCTGGAAGAACCTCAAAACAAGTCTGTTTTAATGGGGCAGGGGGTGGCCTACTGAACCCAGACTGCAGCACAGGGAGACCGGGGCAGGGAGCTGGAGCAGGGAGCTGGAACAGGAGTCAGAACAGGAGTGGGAGCGTTGTGCTTTGCACACACCTGGGAGTCTTCTTCGAGCCTCTTGGAACAATTTGTCCTGATTGTGGGCAGGTGGTTTGGAGGGTCTGCCTTTTGAGGGGGATAGATTGTGAACCACTGAACCCCTGATGAGCATCGTAACTAGCTGCCATTACACAGCACTCAATCAAACAACAAAGCAATCAATCAAACAACAGGTCTGATAAGCACCAGAAATAATTCAATCAGCAGAGCTGCCCAGCCCCTGACATAATTCAATCAGCAGAACTGCCCAGTTCCTGAAATAACTCAATCAGCAGAACTGCCCCAGGGCAAATTAAAGCAGCTGTCCCACCTTTGCCCTAAACAGACCTCACACCTTTAAAAAAAAATGAATAAAAAACCAAAAAGAGCTCTCACCATAGACAACTTTTATGGAGAGAGGGAAGAACAGACCTCAAATCCTGAGGTCCCTAAAGGTAAAGCAACTCCAGAAAAAGCCCCAAAGAGAGACATAAATTGGTCTCCATGTCACAAGGCTTTCTTTGAAGATTGCATAAAAAATCTTAAAAGAGAGTTAGAAGAAACATGGGGAAACGAAATGAGATCACTGCAAAATAAAATAGAAAAAATGGAAAAAGAATGCAGTGAACAAAAAAATGTAATTGGTCAATTGCAAAAGGAACTAAAAATAGTAACTGAAGAAAATAAGACATTAAAAATTAGAATCGAACAATTGGAAATGAATGACTCATCAAGACTTCAAGAATCAGTTGAACAAAAACAAAAAAATGAAAAGATAGAGAAAAACATGAAATATCTCCTAGGAAAAACAACTGACCTGGAAAATAGATCTAGGAGAGACAATCTAAGGATTATAGGGCTTCCTGAAAGCCATGATAAAAAAAAGAACCTGGACACTATATTCCAGGAAATCATAAAAGAAAACTGCCCTGATATTTTACACCCAGAAGGCAAAATACTCCTTGAAACAATCCACCGATCACCTCCTGAAAGAAACCCAAAAATTAAGTCCCCCAGAAATATCGTGGCTAAATTCCAGAACTATCATACCAAGGAAAAGATATTACAAGAAGCCAGAAAGAAACAATTTAAATATCGGGGAGCTACAATTAGGATCACACAGGACCTAGCAGCTTCTACTTTGAAGGATCGAAGGGCCTGGAATCAGATATTCCGAAGGGCAAAGGAACTTGGATTACAGCCAAGAATAAGTTACCCAGCTAGAATGAGCATTATCTTCCAGGGAAGAAGATGGTCTTTCAATGATATAGGAGAATTTCACCTATTTCTACTGAAAAGACCAGAACTGAACAATAGTGAAATGAGCCTCTGATCAACTTTATTCTATAAATCTATCTCTTTTCTCTTGGGTCCTTTGCTTTTGGAACTTTTGCTGTTGTCAGCATAATAAATCTTTGGCCCTTTAACTTGGAGACTAACTGAGTTTACGAATTATTTCACCATACCTGTGACACCGACCTGGGGACCCCCAAATGTTGTTGGAGTGCTTTATCTGTTAAATTCCCCTTCTCCCACCTAGGATAAAGAGATGAAGGGCACTAATTAGCGAGACTTACCTTTGAAGGTTTTTAGAAGACTTCAATAAAACTGCCTGCAGTCCTATCATAAATTCACAGAGCCGCCCAGCCGGATATTTTGATATAGCACATTTATTGTCAATTACATCCTCATTACATTCACCTGCTACTCACACATGACTCTTCTACACTAACTTACTTCTACCTACTGCTCCATGCTGCTGTCCAGTTGAGAGCTGAGAGAGCGATAGCAGCCTCACTTCTTGCTTATAAACAATTTTTGACGTCAGTACAATCTCAAATTCCTTAACCTTGTTCCTGGCTTGTGATTGGCTCTTAAACAACAGGATCATATATCCTCAGGTAAAACCTGTTTTTTCTAGCTCTGCCTTTTCCCGCCTTTCAGCCCTTTTGTTATGCATGCTTTCTCTAGGAAAAACGTGTATACCAGTCACCTATCAATCAGTCACATAGACACTGGGTATTAACACTAAACCCCCAACCCCCAACTACCATCATCTGGTGCCTACATCAGCCATATCACAAGCACTGTGCTAAGTACACCTTTGCTTTTTTTTTTTTTTTTATTAATCAGGTGGGGGAATGGGGTTAGGGGAAGCACCCAGTGTGGGAATAAAATAGAGTTCATTCAGCTGTGTAGGAAAATAAGGAAATGACTGGCCTGAACTCTGTTTAAACATAGGTTTGAAGAGTTCTTTACACCACAGTCAGAGGAGACCAGAAAGCAGGATACTGATGAGACATGAGTACCGAAACTGTTGAAATCTCACAGAACTATGAGTTTTCTGATGATGAGGTTCCTGTTAGACATGATAGAGTCCAGTCCAAAGGAGTACAGCAAGGGGAATGATGAGATGGCTGGCCTGGTAGTCCTCTTTAAATGTAGATTTAGGGAGCAAGAGCTCTGTGCTCTGTGCTTCAACCCTTTAATCAGTGGCTACTTGTAGGTTATTGCCTCGTAAATGTGTGGCCTAACACTAAAAATTAGGAGAGAAAAAAGTGAATAAAAGTCAAACAACAACAGGGATGAAATAAATGATACATTGTCTTTGCTCACTGGGTAGTCAGTAATCCTTGGGAGATTTTGTTCCTGAGATAACCCAGGCAAGAAAATACAGGACAGTAGGATTTTGAGAGCCTTTATTAGCCTTTATAGAGACTGGACCCTCTGATACAGTCCAGCCGACTGAACCCTCTAGTAGAGTCCAGCCCTGAGCCTTGGGAGGAGCACATACTGACATCTCATTTACAATGGAGAGATAACAAGATTTGGGAAATACAATGGAAAACGCCTATATGCATTGACTGTAGACCAGACTTAGAAAAGACTCTCGACCCACCAGAGATTTCCGGAGAGATTCCAAGGCCTTATGACCCAAATGTCCTGAGAGATTCCAAAGCTCTATAACCCAGAAGTGGGGCCCAGTCTTCTGTCCATTTCAGTTCCCTCTTCTTGGAACAAAACTGTTCCAGTTAAAGGTCAGGGGAGCCCAGGAACTTGTGATGCAAATTCTCTTCTCTCCCAGACACTCCCATCACCCCAGGCTCTTGTGTTTCTGTTCCACAAAGAAAGCCAACTTTCACTGGCTAGGAAGAGCAGATTGTTAATTTTCAGTGTTAGCATTTAGATCTTGGAAATCAGTAGCAGCTACAAAATAATAATAATAATAATAAGCTTGATTTTTTTTTTGTGGATTGCCTAAACTTAAACTGAAGGATATGATGTTAATGATGCAGATTAATCATAAAAATGTGTTGAGAGGATTTTCTTTTTCTTCCAGATGATTGTTAAGTATTTATCAGCACATTCCTAGTAGTTACAAGTAAAAGAAAAAGAAAACACAAGCTTTCTTGCTCAAAGGGCAAGTTCAGTTTTAGGTAGGATTTCATGATGCATGGGTTCTCCAAATAGGAACTTGGAACTAGAGATGAATCAGCAGTGAGACCCAACTATCTTGAATTGCAAAAGACCTTTCTCTATCTCCTCAGCAGTTAATCTCCATACAGAGTGTTTCTCCATTTGTTGTGTTTATATCTTATAGGCACCTAGTTGTTTACACATTGTCTCCCCTATTAGAATGTAAGCTCTTTGAGATGGCATGATTTTTGCCTTTCTTTGTAGTCCTAGTACTTTGCACAGTGCCTGTAACATAATAAGAGTTTGCTTGTTAACTAACTGAATGTCATTTCTCACATAGACTTCTAAAGCATGTAGGGCAATTTAAATAGATTCCTGGGAGATATTGGAGTTCTCTAAAGTAAATTAAGGAATTAAATTAAGGGCTCAATCACATCCAGGACATCTATCAAGAGAGAAATATAACATTCTTCAAAAGTCAGTTATGAGCTGGTGGCCCCAGGAAAAAGAAGAAAAGAGCCCTTTTCTAAAGGGTTTTTAGGGTTCACTTTTAGAAGTTGTTTTGCAACTCCCAGGTTTTTAATTTTGAAATCCATGAGTCACCAATCCTTATTTATCAGGTGCTGAGAATACAAAAACCCCAGGTTTAATATTCAGGAATATTAAAGGAATGTAAACTATAAGAAAAAATTTAGCTTAACTGTCACCATACTATACAGCTAAAATGATGGTGCAGACTGCTAAGAATATCCTGACATGATTATTGAAGAATGGATCAGAAGACTGGTTAGCTTTATTATAATCAATATGTCATTCATGTCTAACAATAGAATGAATCATTTAATAATAGGGATTTGCTTCATCATCTAGACTTTTGTGATGACTTACAAGATAAACATGTTATTCTGTGTGTGGGGTGGGTACTAGACCCTCTTTCTCAAATTAACTAATCACAGACATCATCAGATACAAAAAGAAAGCATTTATTTAATCCCTGCAGGCAGAGGCCCAGACACACCCCTGGGAGCCACCCCAGCTCCCTCCATGGGCTTGACCAGCTTCAGCCTTCTCAGGTTTAAAATACAAAAGACCCAAGCCCCCTCATTGGATAGTCTAAAAGGTAGTAACCATTTTTGACCAACAGCCACCAATGTTATCTGCCTCTCTAGGCACATCACCTCCTGCAACTTCCTGTCACTTGCTACAACCCAGGGTTTTACCCTCCAGAGATCATGTGACACCCCCCCCCCAGTCCCTCCCAGGGTCCCTCTCAGACTCAGCCAAGGCCAGATCTCCCAGCTCTGGGAACATGGATCATATAACTTAGTCTCATCTGAGAAAACTCCATCCAATCAGTCAATAAATCCCATTCATTCTATTAGTATATAATCTGCTCTTTTTATTTTTTTTTAACCTTAAAAGCCAGTCTTTATCAGAATATGAAGAAGTGAATAATTGTTCTTCCCTCCAATAATTGAGTTCAGAGAGTTTCTGTCAATTAGTCAATAAATAAATATTCAAGTGCCTATTATGTACCAGGCACTGTGCTAAGTGCTAGGAATAAAAATACCCCCCCAAAAAAGACATTCCTTGAATTCAAAAAACTTACAGTCTATAAAGAAATAGACAACCCAAAAGGAAGCTAAAGTGGGAGAGGACCTGAGCATCCTCCTTAAGTGACATTTTAGCAAGACCTTCTCCTTCTACTGTCCAATCAGAGGAATCCCAGGGGCAGAGGGTGGGGATGAGATGTGAGTTATAGGGCTGTTGTGATTTTGTAGAATGATGAGGTTCCTGGGGAAATGATGAAGAAATCCAGAGGAGTGCAGTCCAAATGAGAAATGAAAAAATATAAGGTGCAGAGTGAAGATAGATATTGTAGTATCATTACCTTGACCATTGTCATTCCTTTTAGAGTGATGACAAACATCAAAATGTCTTCCTACTTTTTGTTTCTTCCATCTCCAATCCAGTCAAGAAACAATATTCCTCAAACATCACTTTTCTTTAATTCTAATATTTAGATGCTTTTTTTTTAATGGAATGAGCCACCCTGTTAGTTGGCCAACATCAGAATTATTCAAGCAGCAACTACTTATCTGATATTCAATTAGTCCCATCTAATTTTATCTATAATTTTAAGAATCTCACTTCTCTATCCAAGAATTTGAGTGAGTTTCTATTAAAGCAATTCCAGTCATCTAGGATCTAATATCTTCTCTCTACTACAAAATTCTGCCCACGTGTTCAAATCACTTTAATATCTCTAACATCCCACTTAGCCAACTTTACTTTTTATTCCCATAGCTGTGCCTTTCATATTATATTCCCATCCTAAGAATCCTATTGCCCAAGGCCATTACCTCCTTCAAAATCTTGTCTGTTTTTTTCATTCATTATTATGGGCAGGATAAAGACATTATTAAAAATATGTATGGCATGAAAAGAAATTGGGCCAATCATACAGGGTAAGTATAGGAAAACAGAAACTCAAGTGTTAAACCAATATTCACAAAATTGAAGACAGAAGTGGGATTCTTAGTCTTTTTTTAATGCAATGTAGACTATTCAAAATAATGTTTTTAAATGCATAAAATAAAATGCATAGGATTACAAATGAAATATTATATTGAAAAAGTTATCAAAATATTTGAATACACATATATTCAGACCCTAAGTAAAGAATTCCTAACCTACAAGATAGTCCTTAATGTTAATGAAAAAAAACAAACAAACAAACAAAAAAAACGCATTAAGTGGTTTCGATGTGTTAAGTGCTAGGAATATAAAGACAAAAATTAGTACTTGCCCACAATGAGCTCACATTCTAATGGGGAAGACAATATGTAAATAAATAGATACATAAAAGATAGATGAGAGTCTAACTGAAAGATAAGGTGTGGGGCAAGATATAAACAAGAATAACAGAAAAAATAGTGAAGAGATTAATGATCTAAACAGATGGATAAGATCACAAAACTATTCAGGTATCAAAGTATTAAAGTTAATAAAGGCAAACCCCTCATTCCATTCATTTTAGCTGAGAGCAATAAGAGGAAAATGGGCTCCTATGCATATAGACAATATATGTTCATTTTACTTTCTGATTCAATATTTCACTTTGAAGCCAGTGACTCTGGGATAAATGAGAGAGAGGGGGAAGAGCAGGGGCAGATATATCAGAAGAGAATTCTTTGTCATTAAAGAGAGAGAGACAGAGAGAAAGAGAGAGAGAACAAATATACCCATAGTTTTATATCATTTCCTTTCTGTAAGGAGTAGAGGGTTGACAATCATGACCGATAATCTTCGATTTTCTAGTAGTGTATACTTTCCCAAGTTTCTGTTTCCTCCTCCTATGTATCCATATGCCAATAAGGATCAAGAAGATGAGTGAGAGAGGAGCCACAGCAATTCCCCAGGAAAATGTAAATTCTGGAAGAAGCCACAGAACCCAATTACTATGCATAGAATTTTCTATCTATCATGAAAATGCAATTAATATTTGCAAGGGATGAATTTTTATATTGACAAAAAAAATTAATTGTAATGTGTAGTTAGGACTACATAACTCTGGGCTTCAGTTTCCCCATCAGTGAAATGCATCTAATGTTTCTCTTCTCTTCTTCATAGACATTTGCGGAAGGGGGTAGAATTGGATTCTTACCAAGGGAAACTTTATTTATTTGTGTAAAATTGACAACTTGTATATAACTTATAGTTATTAGGTGATTTCCCATCACCCTGAGAGATTAATTGACTTGCTCATGACCACACAACTAATATATATTTCAAAAACTGGACTTCAACTCAGATTTTCCTGACTATGTTCTAAGTCCTCTCTATCCATTATATCAGGGATTTTGAGAAAACCAAGACCAAAAATATTAAAAAAAAAAAAAATCTAGGATTCGAGGTATTACAAGTGTCAGTCATTGCGCGGCATGCATGGAAAGTTCCTTGCTTTTAAATTCCTTCCTTTAATTTCTTTATAGTAATGAAAATCATAAATAAGAAAAAAGTAAATATGCAAACGAATTACCATGACTGGAATGGTCACAGCCATCATTTCAGTACCAAACTCCTGGTTTCCAATTCATTATTTGATCACAACCTCTAACCATTCTAGAATTAGCATTGTCAAAGTCTGTTTTCCCCACAAAGTTGCTAACACTATGGATATAAGGGAGATAGACTATACATTTTCTGACTAGAGTTCTTTTAATATCTGAGATCTGATGAATAGGGGACTATTTCTAGAGTCCTGTCTCAATATCAGCAATACATACAAAGGGTTTCCAGGCTGCATATTATGGATTTCATAGCACTAATAGCACATATGAGTAGAGCACTTTAGGGTTACAAGGAGATTTACTGCATAAGGTAGATAAAATTGAAATTCCAATCTATGTATTACAGGTAAACTGAGGTTCAGAGACATGAAATGATTTACAAAGTTAGCAATGACAAAACCAGAACTTAGACTAATTCTTCTGATTATTGGTTCTTTGCTCTTTCCAGGGGCAGTATCAAAGAAAGCGCATTACTCTTTTCAATTATTAGTCTTAATCTACATTTTGGAGTGTGATGATTAGTTTTTGGTATGTTCTGCACCATTCAGAATAAAGTAGAGATTGAGTCAATGCCAATAATCAAAGAGTAATGATTCAGATTTTAGGAATGAACTCTGCCTGACCCATCTTTATTTTGTCTGGTTGTCTACAGCCGTCCAGTGTCTGATCTGTATAATTGCTAGATTCACTGGGTAGTGAGTGAGCTGAATATATATAAAACAAAATAAAACAAAACAAAAAAACAATTAATTCTCTAAATCAGACCTTCTTATTGAAGGAATTTGGAAATACACTTCATACATTCCCATGGATTTAAATGGAGGGAGGGAAGAATTACATCTTTATTTTTCACTAACTTTTGTTTTCCTTTGTAAACCTATGTATTTTATTTTATGTGTTTAATGACATTATTCTGAGAAGGAATTCATTGGTTTAAATAAACTATGAAGAAATCTGTGATTTACACATAAAAGTTAAGATCCACTGTTATGGAAATGAGTATTGATTAGGTCTATTCAGTATGCTCCATAGAAGCAAAGAACAGAATTGATCAATCAATAAGCATTTATTAAGCATCTATTTGGTTTGAGACACTGTATTCAGTCTATGTCCTGAGGCAGCTAAGTAGTAGAGTAGATAGAAGACTGAGCAGGGCATTAGGAAGATCTGAGTTCAGATCCATCATTAGTTATATACTAGCTGTGTGACCTTGGGCAAATTACTTAGTCTCTGTCTGCCTTAGCTTCCTTACCTGCAAAATAGGGATCAAAAAGTATCTATCTCACAGTTGTAAGGATTAAATATGATAATATTTTTAAAGCACATAGCATAGTGCCAGGTATGTAATAGGTGCTATTAATACTTGTGCCATTCCCCCTCAAAAAATCTACTTTCTACAAAGGAAGTAAATATGTACATATATAAATACATGTGAATACTATTCAAAAATAATTACTAAGTAATGGGGAATGATCCAGGAGGAGGAGGAAGAATCAAGAAAAGGTAAATAGGGTTTCTGAGAAGGCAGATTTAGTTTTAGTGTCAGGAAAAACCTTCAACTAATCAAAGCTATTCCAAAAGGGAATAGGCTGAAAGGTGGAGTGAGAGTGGGGAAGATACTCTATGACTGGAGATGTTTAAACAGAGACTAAATGACAGTTTTTAGCAATGTTATAGTAGAAACTGCTTTTGGGGTATGAACTGCCTAGATGACCACAGAGGTCCCTTCCAACTCCCAAATTCCTTAATTCATCAACATATAATTTGTACTGTTTGCTCCCCTGTGGATAAGGATACTTACCTTCTTTTATTGTTGCTTGCAAACTCTGGGATCCTAATCTGTTCCTGGCAGTACATATAAATTCAGTGTTCAAATCCTTCTTTTCTACTGAATTAAATATCAGAGGCACTTCAATATAACTCTTATTGTTTTCTGAATATTCACTGGGTGAGAAAAAGGTTTTTGTAAAAATGTTAGTGGAACAAAGTACTCTACATATTACAATCATTCCGATTTTACAAGAATTCATTAAAACTTAGGATAGTCTCAGATGACAACAGCAATACAGAGAAAAAAAGAGAAACCACCCCCCCACACTCAAAGAGTTTATTAGAAGCATCCATTTGAAATTCTTTAAGGAAAAATTCATAAAGGAGCATTTGACTCTATGAACAGGAATATTTTGAATATTCTTGTTGAAACTCATCCATGCTATTGCATAGAATCAAATTAATCACAGAAGCCTGTGGAAAGTAATGGAAAGTGAGTTTAAAAAATATTTGGCAAATCAAGTTAGAGCCAACAGAAGCTAATTTGGGGAAAATCTAAGTGTGTCACTGATAAATCTTTTGCACATTGATGGACAGGACCTGAGTTTCAGACTGCAGTTGAATAACTACAACAGGGAGTGCCAACCAGGGGAGTGCCCCTAACTCTATCTCATACAACAAAGCCAGCAATTAGACCATGCCCTGGAAGGGACTACTTAGGACCTGCTGAAAGTTTGCAGCTCTAGAGATCCAGGAATAATTCAGCAATCAGTACTTGGAGAAAGCAGTGATGGATTCCAGATAATATAGAACAAGGCAATACAAGTCCTCAAGTTTCCCCCCAGAAATATGTAGATCCCTGGCCTTTACACAAAGTCCTAATTCAGGAAGAAAAGCTAGAAGAGTGAGAAAACACAAAAGATTGTACAGAATTGTCTCCAAGTTCATGAGAGTAATTAATTGCCAAATATTTAATTTTTTAAAAATATGTAACTGTGATTTCATTTGTAGAGGAAATAACCAGTAAGGAATTGCTCTCTAATAATATACAGATTTGCCACCCGCTAAGAAAATTGCCTGAGCTGATAGGTACTCTGATAGGTACATTACTCTGAGAATGCCTTTCTTTCTGAGCTACTCCAAGTTTGCTTCTCCATTACTTTGCCAGCAATGTACAAATTACAAATTAATTTTTTCAACCTATTAGAGTACTAATTTATGTATCATTAGAAATGGAAGGCTTCTTAGAGCATCATATATTCTAGATGTCTCTATTTAATAGGGAGGGAAAATGACTTGCATAAAATTGTCCTCAAGGGAGTAAAAAACAGGGTGTCCTGAGTCCTGGAGTAGTATCTTTACCTCTTCTTTCAAGCTGCTTTAATGCGGAGCAAACAATACTGATGATATTTGGCATTAGGCCATAAGGACATGTTAGTGAAGATATTTTAAATGATCATACCAAACTGAATGTTTGACAAGATGATTTCAGAGAGGCTTGGAGAGATCTACATAAAGTGATGCTAAGTGAAATGAGCAGAACCAGGAGATCATTATACACAACACCAAGACTATATAATGATCAATTCTGATGGACATGGTTCTCTTCAACAATGAGGTAATTCAAACCAGTTCCTGTTGTTCAGCGATGAAGAAAGTCATATACTTCTAGAGAGAGGTCTGTGGAAACTGAATATTCACAACATAGCATTTTAATGCTTTCTGTGAATGTTTGCTTGCATTTTGTTTTCCTTCTTAGGTTGTGTTGTTTTTTTTTTTCTTTCTAGATCTGATTTTTCTTGTGCAGTAAGATAACTGTATAGATATGTATATACATATTGGATTTATCATATATTTTAATATATTTAACATGCATTAGATTACTTGCCATCTAGGGGAGAGGGTGGGGGGAGGGAGGGAAAAATTTGGAACAGAAAATTTTGCAAAGGTCAATGTAGAAAAATTACTCATATGTTCTGTAAAGTTAAAAAAAAAAAAAAACAAACCCAACAACTGAATGTCTGAAATCAGACTTTTCTCTTTGGTTAACTTTCTTATCCTTAAAGGAATTGATAAAAAATAAAATAAGCAAGAATTAGAAAGATACACAAACACACACATACATATACAAAATGTAAACAGAAATTAAACAATAGAAAACTCATAACTGAATACTGGGTGATTATAAGGAACAAATTTGTCCTCAAGAAACCCCATATTTGAAGAGAGGGGACTATAGATGTAGAGTACTGCAAATAATGTTGGTCTTTTCCTATATATTGGTTAATTTCCCTGACTTTTTTTCTTTTCTTTTTTAAACTCTTTGTTGTAAAAAATTACTTTCTGAAAGAAGAAAAGGAAGAATCCAGTAAGAAAATACAAGGGAGGCAAAGACAAAATATTTTTTAAAATTATTCTAAAAATACTAACATTCTTTTGTATCTATTTTTTGTTCTCTTGCTACACACACAGTCCCTGAGAAAGCCAGCCCAAGGAGGCAGTATGAGTAAAGAGATTCTAAATTCTGTCAAGTGAGCTTACAAGCGTTGTCCCTCCTTAACTCGACCTTCTTTGTAGGCATTATCCACGAAAGTGTTGTTTGCTGTCCACCATAAAAGTGTTGTAGATCGTGACCCCAAACCAAAAAATGCTTTGCAGGGAATTATTAATTTTGAACCTAGATTAAAAAAAAAAAAGGCAGATTAAATAGAGTCAGAGGGGGACAATTTAGTATATATATATATAAAAAAAAAGACCCAAACAAACAAACAAACAAAAAACCCCAGCAAGAATAAATAAACTCTTTCTCTCACAGCTTCCAACAGAGGCCTCATTAGACATTCTCAAGAAATTTACGACAACCCAGTATTTGGAGCAAAATGACCATTTTGAGGGCCACTTATTTTCCAACAATATTTTGGCCACCCACCCAAGTCTTCTTTTAATAGAAAAGCTAGATTCCTCAAAACAGTTCCCTAAAAATTCCAGATTACTAATTGAATTTCCCATTTCAATTTATTTCTATTTCTGCTCTATATTCCAATTTCTTACATGGTATCTCTACAATCATAAAACCAGCTAACATTTATATAGTACTTTAAGTTTGCAATGTGTTTTTACATATATTACCACATTTGATCCTCATAATAGCCATGGGAGATATTATTTACAATTGAAGAAATTTGAGACTAGAAGAAGTTAAATGAATTACTCCGGTTTACACAGCTAGCAAGTGCCTGAAGGAGGATTTGAACTCAATTGTTCCTGACTCCAAGTTCAGCACTAAGCCACCTAGCTGCCTATGATAGAAAAAAATAAGCAGCAGAGATGTCAAGGGTGGAAGGTGTTGAGAAAACAAAAATGGCAGGGGGGCGGAAATGAACTTTAGAGACAGTATTGTGTAGGAGATAGGACACTGAACTGGCAGTCAGAAAGACCTGGATATAAATCCTACCTCTTATTCTTTTTTTTTTTTTTTTTTTTTGCTTTTTGCTGAGTCAATTGAGGTTAAGTGACTTGCCCAGGGTCACACAGCTAGGGAATGTTAAGTGTCTGAGACCAGATTTGAACCCAGGTCCTGCTGACTTCAGGGATGGTGCTCTATCCACTGCGCCACCTAGCTGCCCCCCTACCTCTTATTCTTACCAACTTTGTGAGCCTATGCAAATTATTTTACTTCCTGGGCCTTTAATACTTCATTTGTAAAGTGAGGGAAGTTGGAAAAGATGGTCTCTTCCAGTTTTAACTCTATGGTTCTATTATTCTATGAACTGTCCATTCCCATTTCACTGGAAAAAAGTAAACATTTGAAAAAATAAACCCTTTATTTTGTTCTTTCAATCTGATTTCTTTCTGGCATTTCTGAGTTTTAAATAATAAACTCCTAGTTATGCAATAGGAACTGTGTCCCCCTGATTTTTTTTTTTTTTTGGCAGGGATTAGAAAACCCCTAAATCTCAACCCCTCCTGAGCTTTGGGAACATTCCCACTCTCCTACTTGATTCCCAGGGGAAACTCCCACAATAATCTCCACCTACAATTCATTTGGAGATCTTGGCCTGGGGCATAATTACCACCCATTATTGATTAGTCCCTCAATTCATCTGGAGATCCTTCCATAACCTCAGGCCATAGAAATCTAAATATAATCAAGGCTGTGTATCCAAACCTTTGAAAATTCCTAACAAGAACTGACCCATTGAGTGACTTTTCAGTGTAATAAACCCCATTTTTTGTCAAAAAACCTCACTTGGATATTGGGACTGGGAATTCTTTTGCAAAATCCTGCAACACCGGCCTGGGGACCCCATTGCTGTTAGAGTATCTCTTACCCCTCATTTCTTGCCCCTCAACAGTTTCATAATCACTTCCCTATTCTAATTGTTGTGCTGCAGTTCCCCTGTCTCAGTTTCCCTGAATTGTTCTGTCTCAGTCTCACTGGTGGCAAACCCCATTTTCCTGGCCATTATGACTGAGATTAGGGCTGGGAGCTTTGGCTACTGGCATTCCCAAAAAGTCATAAAACTCCAGATTGCTTATCTCCAATATTTGGGCATATCTTTCTGGTCTCAGACTCAGTGTCTCCTAGCTTCTTCTCTAACTTATCAGAATTTATGATCTTTCCTCCATACCCCCAACCTATCAGAACTGAATTTATGGTCCCTTCCTGGAATTTCTATCCCCCCAGTGCTCTACCCCTCCTTCTGCCTTTGTTTGCCCAAGCACCAGAGCCCTATAAGTGTAATGCTCAGGGAGAAACTGAGGCAGTATCACACAGTGGAAATTAGGCAATGCTTTATTGATGTTAATTGAGAGTTCAGAATCCATAGCTATGGATCAGGACTGCTGGGACTCATGTCTCAAAGCACACAGTCCATTATGAGTTTAGACTGACAGACATGCCAGCTGACTGAATAGGACAAAGTATTCAGCATCTCATTGGTGGGGATCACGATTTTTATAGTCTCCATAGCCCAGGGAGACAAAGAACTCATGGGAACAGCTGAGCACATCTGGTGTCCAAGGAAACCATAAATTCAGTTCTGGCAGGTATAGGGAGTAAGGATGCCTTGAGACAGAAACTGGGCAAAGAAGACTACTCGTCTGGGTCATACAGATAAGGGGGATGTCGAGGCTGGCCATCTGGAGGTTTCATAACTCCTTTGGAATGTGAGTCCAATTATTTCTGAAGGTCAGGAAGTAGGGGTTGCTATTTTTGGGCAGCACAATTAAGGGAGACTCAAACAGCAACTGAGGGAAACTGAGACATGGGAACTGTGGCACAACATAAGAGTCCTTGGAGTGCCTCACTTGCGTGCTGGATGCTTTAAAACAAGAGTCCCCATCAAACACTGGCTAATATGGCTACCAATCCAAACTCTCCACTGCTATCAATAAACTATTAAAAATCTCTAATCTCTATATTGCCTCAGTTTTTCTGTGCTTTACATAATGTCTTCCCCTCTCTTCAAATAAAAAGATGAAATGATTCCAGTATTAATAGTCCATATTTTTACGCCTAGGTTTTGCTGTCATCCACAAACTAAAAACCAAAGACAACCCTTTTTTTTTAATCTTCCCATTCTTACATAGGTTTCCACTCTCTAATATACATCTTAAAACAGGCACATGCACACACACACACACACACACACACACACACACACACACAATTTCCAATGTCCTAGCCATCCCAAATGCAAGCTGATGTGCACCTAGGAAAACATGGAGTTTTGAACACTTGAATACCAAACATCAGGCTACCAGTTTCCAAAAGTTTGTTTAAAATATATTCTTCCCGATAGTATCTATTTTAGGGATATCAGATAAAGAATATGTTAATCCTAAAATAGAAATGAAAAGTAGATTCCTTGACAAATATGAATATTTACACATATACTATTCATTGTTGTTTAGTTGTTTTTCAGTCATATTCAATTCTTCGTGACCCTTTTGAGGTTTTCAGGATGTAGATCCTGGGGTGGTCTACAATTTCCTTCTTTCAGTTCATTTTACAAATGAGGAAACACACAGCTAATTGTCTGAGGCGAGATTTGAATTCAGTAAAAGGAACCTTCTTGACTCTAGATTCAACACTATTCACCATCTAGCTGCCTACATGAATACTATGTATTAAAAAGTTACCACTACATGTTTGGATATTTCTATGTGTATTTCATAAATTGTACATTGTGCCATGTTGAGCTGGCTCTACACTCTACTAGTTGAGAAATTAAAGATTCAGTTAAGTGGTATTTTCATAACACTAGCCAAATAACCTATATGTTTTTCTTGTGTTGGCTCACTTTTTTAAGGTTTAGAATAATTCTTGAGAAGACAAAGAATAAATTGTGTTTGTTCTATTCAGTCCTTATGGATCACCAATAAAAAGTAGGACTTTACACAATGTCTTCCTTGGTAAAGAGCATAAGAGGAAATAATTGTAAAAGAATAATTTTACCCATTAACAAATCTGGTTATATAAGCAAATCCTATGTTAAGTCCTTTTTACAAAAGGAATATAAGCTGGATCCCAATTAATACAAATAATGCTTATATTCAAATTCAAACTGAAGTAATAATCATGCAAAATATGGTCATTAGTTCTAGTATGATGAAAATATGCATTACAAATTCAAATAATGTGACCGTTTCATTATTTGTACTACCTGAAACCTAGCTATAATCATTCAGAAAGGTCACTTATATATCTTTGTATTTTAGACACCCTTAATCATTATTAAAATTCAACTCTGGGGGGCAGCTAGGTGGCGCAGTGGATAGAGCACCAGCCCTGAAGTCAGGAGGACCTGAGTTCAAATCTGGTCTCAGACACTTAACACTTCCTAGCTGTGTGACTCTGGGCAAGTCACTTAACCCCAATTGCCTTAGCAAAAAAAAAAAAAAAATTCAACTCTGATACTTCATTATGGCTAGGAGTGTCTTTAGGCACTCAAAGACCATGGCAGCAGAGTGGAAACTGAATGGTACAATCAAGTATAGACCTAGTGATAGATTGTGTGTATGTATATTGAGGACCAATCTAGCTAAGTTCAGGAAAGTTCTTCATTAAGTTAGATTCAGGAGATAATTTTTTTAGCCATAACAATTTGTCAAGATTTACTAAATCAGGGGCAGCTAGGCGGCGCAGTGGATAGAGCACCAGCCCTGAAGTTAGGAGGACCTGAGTTCAAATGTGGTCTCAGACACTTAACATTCCCTAACATTCCCTAGCTGTGTGACCTTGGGCAAGTCACTTAACCTCAATTGCCTCAGGAAAAAAAAAAAGATTTACTAAATCATAGTAATCTTGTCACTTTCTTTGGTGGAAGGAATAGCTATATCAATACAATTATTGGTAGTTGAAATGATAATAAGTAGCATTTACATAGCATTTTAAAGTTTGCAAAGCACTTCTCAAATATTATCTCATTTGATTTTTCACAAAAATACTGGAAAGTTGGTGCCATTATTATTATTCCCATTTGACAGGTGAGGAAACAGGTAGACAGGGATTAAGCAACTTGCTCATGATTACACAACTAGTGTTTGAGTCCTGATTCCAATTCCAGCATCCTATCTGTAACTGCCTCAATTAATTTCTAAATAATAACCCTCATCTACGAAGTAAGGGAGTTCAACTAGATCATTGACTCATCTAGTCTAGTTCTGAGAGTTTTAACATTTCAGTGTATATCCTGAATGCCTCTGGAAGTCTGGTAAAGCCTATGGACCCTTCTTAGAATATTGTGGGTTTTTTAAAGTAATTGAAGAAAAATGCTAAGTTTCAGTTAGAAGTGAGTAAAAAATGCAATTTTTTTTCCTCCATTGAAGATCAAAGATGAAATTTGTCCATAAACCCTAGGTTAAGAACTCCTATTTAATTACTTCCAGCACTACATCTAAGATCATACAACTGAGAAATAAGCATCAAAATCTAAAAATCTGCTCTTGTTACATTACTGCAGTAAGTGTATTTGAGAACTTTAGGTTTGAAAAAGTCATTGCTGGGTCTTACCAAGAGAAGTCAGTACAGTATTATTAGGTGTAATAATCACAGGCATGGTTTCCTCCTTTTTTTCTGGAAAGGGATGAAACAGAGATTTCATTAGGAAAATTAGCAGTTCCAGGAAAACCAAAATGTTAGGAGACAAAACAGCTGTCATCCTTTTCCAGCCAGTGGCTAAGTCCTATTGTTTACTTTAGTTGTGTCCTATTTTATTCCCTGTACATAACACTGCTTTTTTATTCTTTATCTTGTAGAGGAAATAGTCAGTCTCTCCAACAGACTGGAGCAGTTCAGATCACTGCCTTTCCCAGAAGAGTAATTACCAGTAAAAGTTCAATGATAAATATATGTGTGACTAACTCTCATTCTAGATACTCTGAAATTAGACAATTAACCATCTCCCATCCTAGTTTTTTTCTTTAAATTTGCTACATTTCTATCATTATTATAACAATTATGATCATAAAGTTCAGCTACAGTTAACACACCTGTGAAAAAAGTCACCAAAAAATAAAATAAAATTTTAAATGGCTATTAGCATGATTCATCAATATGAAGTAACTGTTTTCTATAATAAAATATGAGCCATATGTTGGATAGATACAAGCCACTTGGCAATCTTGTCCATGGATCAAGAAAGATATTTTATGTCATGGACCCCTTTGCCAGTCTGATGAAGCCTAGTAATCCCTTCTCAGAATATTGTTTTTAAAGGCATAAAATAAAAGATATAGGATTGGAAAGGGGGAAAATATATTAAAATATAGTATAAAAACACACACACACACACAGAGTTAGAGTTAGTGGACTACAAAGTTCTTTGGACCTTTGCCTGATATGATTTGAGTTTATGGGCCAACAAAAACCACAGCTGATCCCTAACATTCTCCCAATCCTAAATTCTTGGCACCTGATTCTTGTCTTTGAACGATGGTACTGTGGCTCAAGGAGGCTCTCTGTCAAAATCCAAATTCTCCTGATGGATAGTACATAAACCACAGTAACAGTTGTTTATAATAGCAGGGATGGAGGGCCAAATAAGTTCTTAGATAATTCCCACAAAGGACATCAACCCATCTACTCTCTCCATTTAACTTGTTACATGGATGTTTCAAATAGTGACATATATAAATTTTGAGTGCCATTTGATCAATGCACCTATATTTAGTTATTCAGTAAAAGAGTAATAAAATCCTAGTTGTATCTAGACAGAAGCTTTTCTTTCCCTTCTATTCTAATCCAGTACCAAAGCACATGCATAGAAAAATCAGCCCTCAGTAACTTCTTAGCTTAAAGCAAAGCACTGCTTCTACTAAATCTCAAAAAATCATTTTGGTGACATTACACTGGCTAAAAAAGTGTAAAATTGTTGCCCCCTTGTGTTCCTAGGATATATTGCACTGAAAAGATAATTTCAGAGCCAGTTTTTGGGCTGACTATAACCCTAGTAAGCATCTCTGTGACTGGTGTCTAAGAACAAGAGTCATTTTTTTGTGTGAGGACATTGGGGTTAAGTGACTTTCTCAGGGTGATACAGGTCCTCTGGACTTCAGGGCTGGTACCCTATCCTGACTCCAGGGCAGAGGTACCATCTAGCTGCCCCCTCCACCCTCAGTAGCATTCTAAGAGTATGACTATAGATTCAATAGCTCCACAGAATACTCCTTGAATGACCTTGGAAAATTCACACCCATCCCTGCTCTGAAGTTTATTTTGTCACTAAAGAAATCATTGAGTAGATTGGAATAGATAATCTCTAAGAATCCCTTCAAGGTCTATGATTTACAGATGGGGTATGATTATTCAGAGACAAAACAACATCACAGATAGAAAGTTGGATCCAGAATTACAAAAATATGGGTTCAGAGCCTATGTTTGCTATAATGTAGCTAAATAATTGCAGGCAAATCACTTAGTTTATGCCAATCAGAACAGTAATCTGACAAATTTTACTTTCTTATTGTAAAGACCAACACCTACAACAACAAAAAAAAAAATCCATCTCTTTCCAGTTTTTAAAATTAAACATTTTATTTCTTGAACTTTCTGAATTCCTCATTAAAAATATAGATAATGGCTAGTAGTTTGTAAAGTAAAAAATAGATATAGATACATTCAACACTTAGTTTATCCCACAGATTCCCTTATAAATTCCCTTATAATTCTGTTAATCCCTTATAAAATTCCCTTATAATTCCCCTATAAAACTGTTATTCACAGCACCAATTCACTGGGAATGAAAAGTTTTCTGGGCCGCTCTCCAACAAGACTAATGAAGAATCCAATGTCCCACTTGGCTAGCTAGTTATGGCCCAAAAAGGAGAGAAGTTAAAATTGTTTTCTCAAAATAGAAGATCCCCACCATTTTCTGAGCCTCAGTTTTCTGACATCTGTAAAATGAGAGAGTTAGACTAGTCAGGACTTGTTAAACTTTTTCTACTCATGACTCCTTTTCTATCAAGAAGTTTTTCTGTGACCCTGGTCATATAGGTATATAAAATAGGTATACAAATCAAACATTTGTTAATAATAAACCATAAATTCATGATCCCCACATTCAATTATGAGACTCCATATGAAGTTATGAAGCACAGTTTAAGAAGCTGGGGACTATATAACCTAGTTTGAGGTTCCTTTCAATGTTAAATCTATGATTATATGGGATAGGGACTACACTTGTGATTTCATTAGTTAATGGAACTACCAAGGGAGGGGACTGTTCAAGTCTGCATCTCTTGTGAAATCTATAATTTTAAAAAATTACCTAGAGAATTAAGAGATTAAATGATTTGCCCAGTCTACTCAGTGAAATCAAGATTGTCTCCTTCCTTCCTTCTCTCCCTTCCTCTCTCTCTTTCCTCCTTTCCTTCCTCCTTTTACTCTGTCTGTCTCTCTGTCTCTCACACATCTTACTTTACCCTACACATTACAAAGCATCAGTGACCCTAATATTGCACAAATTCAAAATATGAAGTAAAAAAAAATTTAATGCCAATACTTACTCATGACATGTAGCTTAACATGTCTGGTGATGTTATACTTCACACCTTCATAGACAAAAGGCAGCTCACAGGTATAGTATCCAGAGTTGTCCAATGACACATTGTTTATAAGGCAGTAAATAGATCCTTTCAAAATTGAAAACTTCTTGTTGCTCTGATCCAAAAGAACTGAATCCTTTAAGAAAAGTTTTTAAACATTATCCTGTATACTTTGATACATGTGCATACAATCATCATTAGCAACTCATTGCTTCTCTTTACCCTTAAACCTAAAAATTATTTATTAAGCCCCATGAGCCAGGCACTAGGTACTTTGGACAATAGTAAAATATTTGCTCCTATCATATGGCTAAATGTCCCTTTTGTTGCATAACCATGGAATGATTTCATTAAAATGTGGAAATTTTTGGATGTTAAACAAAACTGTATTGCTAATATCTTCCTCTAAGATGATTGTCAGTCATCCTGACTTGTTTTACCACTAGGCATTAATGACAGTAAGAAAGAATAAAGTTGATAACTTAATGCAACTATGGCTCACTTTAATCCAATTTATAAGCAAGTCAAGACATTACTCTGTGAAGTCATTAGTCCTGTTCAAAAACTGAAAGACAAACAGCAATCTTCCATTTATACTGAATATATCTTGTATATTGTCTCTCCCATTAGACTATAGGTAATATTTATAGCAGCATCTTAGAGTTTTTAGAGCAAATTACATATTCTATTTCAATTATGTCTTACAATTACTCTGGGAGATAGGTTCAATTGTTATTTCCATTTGACAGATGAGGAAATTAAAGCTGAGGCAAGTTCAAAGACTTTCCCCGGTTTACAAAGCTACCAAGTTTCTGACATAGGTTTAGAACTCAGATCTTCCTTACTCCAAGTCTAAAACTCCAAGTATTGTGCCACTCAGTTGCTCATTAGAATGTAAACTCCTTGAGGGCTGGTTCCCTGACTTTCCTTTTCTTTGTATCCCTAGCATTCAAAAGAATTCCTGGCACATAGTAAGCACTTAATAAATGCTTGTTAACTGAAAGATGATAGTCTCTTTATCCTTAAGATATGTTAACATTAAAAAAAAATACAAATGCAACTGAGGCAGATTTAGAATGCAAGTATTTTTAACTCCATCTAGTACTCTTTGCATTTGTAGTTTGTTAGAATACAAAGTCCTTAATGACATATACCCTGCTTTTCTTTTTCTTTGTATTCCCAGCACTTAATACATTTGTGGCTTTTATGATTGTATGATTTTATTGTTGTTATTATGTGATGAAATATTACCATGCTGGATAGTTTTGATAAACTGGTTGATTTTAGAAAAAATCGACTTGCATGAAATAATGAAGCAAGAAATGAGCAGAACCACGAAAATGACATATATACAGTAAGAAATGTTATTCAAAGAACAACTAAACAACTAAGTTATTCTGAGTATTATGAACAGAGAAAAGTATTGATAAATAGATAAGTACTGATAAATAGAAGTAATGCATAATATAGTTTATATATGTGTGTGTATGTGTGTACACATACATATCTGTGTTTAATGATGGCCTTCTCTAGTGTAGGATGGGAGGGGAGATAGTTTGGAACTCAAAATGTAACAAAAATGGGGGCAGCTAGGTGGGGGGGCAGCTAGCTGGCGCAGTGGATAGAGCACCAGCCCTGAAGTCAGGAAGACCTGAGTTCAAATGTGGTCTCAGACACTTAACATTCCCTAGCTGTGTGACCCTGGGCAAGTCACTTAACCCCAATTGCCTCAGCAAAAAGCAAAAATATATATATATATATATATATATATATAAAACAAAAATAAATAAATTTAATTTTAAAATAAATAAATAATTGCTATTATAGTTGATATTATTATTTCAAATGCCAAAATGGACCCCTTGGGGAAGATCTTGCAAAGACTACTATATAAAACCAGAATCAAGAATGGGGGAGGGAGAAAATCACAAATATAAAGATATTCCAGTCTAGATGGAACAAGAAAATGGTAGCTAGAAACAAAATTGCTTTTTCCTGTAAGTAAAAGAAGTGTTCCAATTCTCTGCATAACAGATGGACCATGACAGAAAGTCTATAAAGAATTTTCTGAAAGTAAATGCCCTCCTTCTTGTTCAAATTCTGAGTTCAAACAAATGAAAAACCCATAATATACTTACATAAATTTAGCATTTCAAAGGTATTATTTCACTTGCTCTTCCTATCAGCCTTGTAAGCCAAGTGATGCGACTATGACTATCTCAAAGATCACACAGCTAGTAAGTACCACGAGCTGAGATCTTCTAATGTCAAGATCACTTATTTTCACACACTCTACAGCCTCAAATTTTGCCTATGGTCAACTAGCTTAACAATGATGACCAAATAATTCTCCCTAAAACAGGAACTATTCTGACATTTTCTATCCAATAAATATTTATTAACTACTCTGGATAATGGCCTTTTGAAATTGAGACCAATAGAAATCTTATTGTTCAGTCATTTTCAGTAGAATCCAAGTCTTTGTGACCCCAATTGGAGTTTTCCTGGAAAAGATACAGGAGTGATTTGCTATTTCTTTCTCTAGTTCATTTTACAAAGGAGGAAACTAAGGCAAACAGAGGCAAATAACTCCCATACCTAGTAAATATCTGAAGATGGATTTGAATTAAGGAAGATGAGAAAGGATAGAGTCAGAAGTGTTCCCTAGAGAGGAATGAAGATGGATGATATTTAAACAATCATTTAAAAAAAATTTAGGATGGAAGAATTGAAATAAGTCAAACATCTGTCTCATTCTGCTGAGCAATTAAGAGCATCATCTTTTTCTTGATGCTGACCGACTCTAGCACATTCAATTTGCATTATTTCTGGATTTACATTCTAAACCTTCTTTAGAGAACAAAAATTTCTTAAATGTTGTTGGTTTTAAAGTAATTGTTTAAATATCATCCATCTTTATTCCTCTGTAGACTACACTCCTGACTCTAAACTTTCTCCAGAATGCCACAGAAACTTCTTTATGTTGAAAGATAATAAAGCCCCTATATCCCAATTTTATATTGAAAGTCACCTTTCCCATAGGATTTTTCCCTCTGATTGATTGGTTCCTCCCAAAATTTTTTATTTTTTTTTAAGTTGAGGCAATTGGGATTCAGTGATTTGCCCGGGATCACACAGATAGGAAGTGTTAAGTGTCTGAGACTAGATTTGAACTCAGGTCCTCCTGACTTCAGCGCTGGTGCTCTTGTCTACTACTCACCTAGCTGTCCCCAGAACTTCCATTTTTAAGGAGGATATTCAAGTTAATCATGTCTTCATTTCTCTTCAGACTTTTTCTACAATAGTCCTATACTGATTGGATACTTTCATTCCCCCCTTTAAGCTTCATTTTATATGACTATTTCACCATTGAAATGTAAACCTCCTGAGAACAAAGGCTGTCTCTTTTTCTTTTTGTGTCTCTTTTGCCAACATTCTGTATAGTTAATTGACCAAGCATTTATTCATTTTTTTTATTTTTATTTTTTTGTGAAGATACATTTATTTTGTGATTTAGGGTTTATTTATTCATTTCTAAAACTAATCATTTGGCATTCATTTTTAAAATTTTTTTTATTGTGAACTTAATCACCCACAACCACAAAAATTTGAGTAAACAAAGAATTTTTTCATAACACTTTTTTTATGTTGTAGATATGAATGCTTTAAAAAAAACTTGTTAAACACACCTTTTCTAATTTAAAGGCAGGGGTTAAATTAAACTTTGAACAATCACAGTGCTTTATTTTGGAGTACTGATTCTTACCTCCATTGCCTAACCCACTTTCCTCCAAACTCTTACTTATCCTCCCTAAATAAGGAAACTTAATCTTTATGGATTGTTTAAATGCAGTTCTTTTTAAAGGACTAGAAATATAAAAGTTAATGCAAAAATATGGGAAGTATTATCCTGTGACTAGCAATACAGTGGATTGGCACTCCAATCTAACCATATGATATCTAATAGATGAAATATGAATTTTAAGGGTGCATACCTTATACCATTTTATTTCTGTGTTATTTCTGTCTTGTATAAAATTTTTTATTTCAGGGCACACTAGATATCCAGGACCTGATGTGACTAGAACTTGACGATAGGAAATGTATTCCAGAAATGCTTCTGTTTTCTTAAAGACCTTTAACTCAACAGACATTGTGGCACAATAAGATGTATTCCTGTAAAAAGATGGCATTTTGTTATATCATATGCATTTAGAAGGAATGCCAAGAGATAAAACAGTATAGTAAAACACACATTCGATCAGAAGACCTGTATTCAATTCTAGGTTCCACTATTTCCCAATTATGAGAACCCTTTCTAATTACAGTGTCTCTCTCAGCCACAGTTTCTAAATTCAAAAAGAAGTCATAATAATTGTCCAATCTCATCCATGAGGTTATCAAATTGATCAAGTGAAATAATGCAGAGGAAGGTGCTTTCTAAATTATTAAAGCCTATGGGAACAAGATTATATGTTTATATGAACATTATATGTTATATGAACAAGATTACATGTCATGCACAATAATGAAGGAATAGTACTATCAATACATTGAGTTTAATGTGAGATACATTTGCATAGGTTTTTATCATTTATAAATAATTTATATTTTAAAAATAATAACCAAAATAGAGAATTTAACATCATAAGTAACTTTTCCATATATCAAAGAAAATACCGTTGAAATATTCTGCTTGTGTTCTGACAAGAAGTTCATAGTATTTAGAATTAGAAGAAACCTTAAAACTGATACAGACACTCCCTCTATTAAACAAGTAAGAAGGAAATCCACTACATGCCAATATATAAACCCATTCAACATTTCCATAGTTCTCACTGTTAGAAAGTTTTTCCTTTTGTCAAATCAAAATTTACCATCATACACCTTCCATTCTTTGCTTCTAGTTCTGCCCTCAGAGGCCAAGTAGAAAAATCTAATTTCTCCCTGCAATTATTTTTCATTTGTTGTCTATGAAATTTATATACATGTTGTGCACTCCTTGCCCAACTATAATGTAAGTTCCTTTTAGTTAGAACTAGTTCATATTTGTCTTTCTATCCTCAAAATCTAGTTTAATGCCTGTAAAAGAGTAATTGAATTTAAATGAATGAGAAGGCAGAAAAATAGATAATCTATGGCTTCTGTGACTTTAGGCAAGTCACTCTTAAAAAGAAGTAGTTAGATAAGCTAGATGATCCTGAAGATCTCCTCCAGCTCTTGATCTATAAGCATGCCATATGTGTGTGTGCTCACACATATACATAATATATAGATATGTAGTTCTATTTAACATAGATGTGTGAATTTATCTATATTGTATTGGTATATGCTTATATTTCTATATTATAGATATGGACATATAGATATGTATATCTATATTATATAGCTATACATGTATATACAATATATCCACATATTTCTATGTCAGATCTATGAGTCTATGTGTACACACATTTGTTATATAAATATATAGATATATAGATCTATGGTATACAGATATATGTGTGTATATATGTGTTTATATGTAATATAGTCACATATATCTATTATGTGGATAAATATGTATATTATATAGCTATAGGTATATATAGGTATATATATGCATCTATATGTCTATATCCATATTATATAAATATGTGTGTATATTCATTTATCTAACAGATATTTACATCTATTTAATATAGATACGTGTATCTATATTATAAAGATATTTGTTTATAAGTCTACATAGTACAGATATACGTGTATATTTTTTCTATATGATATAGTCACATATATCTACATTATAAATATATGTGTCTGGGTGTGAATATATTGTAATGCTCAGGGAGAAACTGAGGCAGTATCACACACTGGGAATTAGGTAATGCTTTATTGATGTTAATTAAGAGTTCAGAAGCCATAGCTATGGATCAGGACTGCTGGGACTCATGTCTCAAAGCACACAGTCCAGGCCAGAGACTTAGACTGACAGACATGTCAGCCGACTGCCCCATTGAGGGACGTCATGCATTATATAGGTTCCATAGCTCAGGGAGAAAGAACAGCTGAGAGATATCAGGGGTTCAAAAGAAACTATCAATTCAATTCTGACAGGTAGGGAGTGAGGGAAAGAAGAGTACTAAGGCTATGCATTCAGGTAGGGAGTGGAGAGCGCTGGAAAAAGTGAGACAGTAAGTCTGGGTCATAACGATAAAGGGCATGTCGAGGCTGGCCATCTGGAGGTTTTGAGTCCAATTATTTCTGAAGATCAGAAGGAGGGAGGTTGTTATTCTGAGGCAGAGCAATTAAGGGAAGTTTGGAGATGGGAACTGTAGCATTAAGGGAAACAGGGCAATTTAAGAAAACTGGTATGTGGGAACTGTGGCTCAGACATGGGAACAGAGCAATTGAGGGAAACTGATACATGTGGCACAACAATATCTATTGCCTAGAAATATGTATATAGATATGTGGATCTATATTACATAGATATATGTGTACACATGGATCTAGCTATATATCTATATTATGTGGATAAGTATATATGTATAACAGATATATGTGCTTGTGCATACATTTATCTATATATTATAGATATATACTTGCTAAAACAATTATATCTTCCCCTTCCCCAACTTCAAATTACCTAATTATCTTGACTAGGGCAGTAATGGCTTTCCAGATAGTCTAATCATTATAGGCTCAGACTGAGCCAAGGATCTTTGTTTACACAATCCTAAATCCTAGTTCAGTTTCCTGAAACATCACCCATATCACTTTCCCACACTTGAGAGCCAGCCCAGCACTTCAGGGAATGGGCCTGGCAAAAATCACAACAAAAACAACAACAACTCATTTCTGTGAAATAAATGTCTTGGTGGATCACAGGTCCATTTAAAAAAAAAAAAAAAATGTTGCCAGTACCCTAAGTAGCAGGAGAGCAAGCCTCGTACTGTATTGCTAGTAACACACATTCAATAAGTAACTTCTGTTTGAATTCCTATCTATTAAAACAAACAAACATAAAAAGCAAAAATTATCACTTTGTACCAGGCATTCTCTTAGAATGACTTTTAAATTATGCTAAATAAATGCCTCATTAACACATATCTTACTTTTGGAGTATGTTTCTTTCTTATTCAACTATCATCTGTTTGGGAAAATTCTCTTGCATTGAGAATATCTTCTGTAGTAGTTCTTAATCTTTTTTTGTAACATAACCCTCTTTGGCAATCTAGACTCTGGAGAAACCTGTGAAGCCTTTCTCATAATAGTATTTTTAAATACATAAAATAAAATACATAAAATTTCAAAGGAAATTATATTGAAATATTAGTTATAAAAATTTATCTTTAACTCACATACCCTAGGTTACAAACCCCAAAGACAATGGAGAAGGGGTTAAATCTTGCAATCAGTTGGCACTTAGATTTGAAACTTAATTCAGACTTCTTCACTAGATTACCATGTGCAAGACTATTATTCTGTGTCTCAGTTTCCTCATCTATAAAATGAGGTTAAGTAATAGGTCTAATGTCTACCCCCACAAGATTGTTATGGAGATCAAATAAGATAATGGATACAAACTACTTTGCAAGTACTAAAACATTCTCTCTTCTTGCTATGCCCTGAATAAAATTATTATGGTCACTTTCCCTACTCCTTGCCATTAGGGCTGAGAGAATCGAGTCAGAAAAGATGACTTGACATACCACTGAGTCATAAAACTCCAGGTGTCTTATCTCAATCCTTGCTGGAATAATTCCCCCTCCATTTGAGTATTGCTCCTCACCTCTGTCTCCTGCCCTCCACCTTCTTATCTTGACCCTCATCCTGTCAGGACTAAGTTCTGATCCTTTCCTGGAAAGATGGCTTGTCTGCTCACCCAGTATCCTTGTCCCCCTGCCTTTGTTTCCCCTATAGCTGGAGTCCTATAAAAATCTCATTCGTTAGTTGTACACTGCTGAATGCTTTGAGACAAGAGTTCCATGCAGTTGGCTAGTCTCAGCTAAAACTCTCCATAATTAAATTATTAAAAACCAATCTCTGTCTTACCTTAGTTTCTCCGGCATTATATTTTCTCCTCAAATCTTACATGTTTATGCATCCATTCTGTTCTGATTTGTGTTATATTTATTGCATCAACCTTATCATCCCAATTAGATTGCAAACTCCGTGAAGGCAGAGACCATAGCTTATTTTTCATCTTTGCTGCTACAGCATATAAATGACCCAATGTCCACCATATATTAAAGTTTAATAAATTGAATCAAATTGTGTTAAGCATTTCTATGCAACTTCCAAGAGGGTTTTTACAACACTTATCTTATTAAAAGAGAAAGTGAATTGGAGCTGGAAGAGATATGGAGGAAGAAAAATATCCAAAAAATGAAAGTGAGGGACTCATGTCAAAGTTCTGCTTAATCAATCAATAAACAATTATTAAATGCCTGCTCTGATACAGTGGATAGAACTCCAGGCTTGAAGTCAAGAAGACCTGAAACCTCAGATAACAGCTGTGTAAACTTGAAAGTCATTTAATCCTGTTTGCCCCAGTTTTCTATCTGTAAAATGATGTTGAGAAGGAATAGCAAACCACTCCAATAACTTTGCTGAGAAAATCCTAAATGGAGTCACAAAGATCAGGCACACCCAAAAATAATTGAACAATAACTATGTGCCAGGCATTGTGAGTACTAAGACAAAAAAACGGAAAAAGTCCTCCCCTCAAGACCTGACATTCTACCTAAGGCAGATCTTCTCTACAATCAGATTTTTCAAGAGAACTAGAAGGAAGAACAATGTGCCAGTTCGTTGAAATAAGGGGAGTCATTTTTTAAAATAATAGAGCAGGAGGCAGAGACGAGATAGTAGATCAAGAATTTCCTCAAAATATTCCACTTCAAAATCTGACTAGGAAAGATAAGAAAAATCACAGTGAGTTATTTTTCCATCACATGGCAGCTTAGGGAGAGGAAACAGGCTGACAGAGAGGCCTGTAGAAATTGGGGATGTTGTTTTGTCCTTCATTCTTGAAGAGGACCACAACAACAGGGAGGTGATGCCATGACATGCAAGTGAATTGAACTTAAGTGAGGGAGGGCTGTGCAAGGTCACCGGCATCACTTTCCCCTCCAGAGGCATTTGGGTCCACTGGCAAGATATAGATCAAGATGACCAGAGATTGTCCTAGATGAAATGGGAAATCTTGATCTTCTTAAGCTAAAGTCTTCAGCAGGTTTGACTGAGGCCACACCCAGGCTAGGTAGCAATTGAAGCAAAAAAATTTCCTCTTTCACCTAATCCAAAAAAAATAATAATAATAATAATTTAATAAATAAGTGAACAAACGAACAAATGAATGAATCTGAGAGGGGAAGACCCTCAGGTTTTCTGGCCAAAGTAGAAATAACTACTATTTACATTCAATCTGAATCAATCAGGATCCAAACAATGACCAAATGAACTTGGCCTAGGAGCTATTGGTGATCAATTACAATCAGATTGGTTTTGCTTTAAGGCCTGATCTTTAAGAAAGAAATCAAAACTGGGAATACACAACACACACACACACACACACACACACACACACACACACACACACAAAGCACATCCATTTCCCCTTCTCAATCCCACTACCATCACTTCACATAATGTTCCTACCTAAAGGTACAAATGTAAGTTCCTGTGTCCTCTAATGATGCTGGCAAAATCCAAAGAGCATTGTTGTCCGTCCATATTCTGCCTGATTTTCTGGTTCCTAGAAAAGTCTTGTCAGAATCATTTTTATGCCATGATAGGTTGTAGTGGAGGCTGAAGAAGACCTTGTTGTGGAATTTCGGGAAGGGGGTGTTCAGGATGACAGGCTCTCCTTCTACCTTGAATCTTTTAAAATGCTTGCCGAGATATGGGCAGTTTTCTGTAGCCAAAAGGATCAGAAAGGTCACAGTTAGGCTTTGATTCTTGCACCCATGTGAATAAGCAACAGTGGAAGGAACTCTGAATTTGGAGTCAGCAGGGTTCATGGGATTAAAGTCTGTGTCTGCCATTGACTTCTTTGTGTGGCTTCAACCAAGTTATTTCTTGATTCTAGACATTCTCTCTGGCTGTTACCCACTCCAACCACTCACCTCCATGATTTCTTTTAAGTTCCAACTAAAATACCACAATTTACAAGAAGCCTTCCCCACCCTTCTTAATTCCAGTGTCTTCCCTCTGTTAATTATTTATCCTGTATATAGCTTGCTTTGTATATATTTGTTTATACTTTGTCTCCATCAGATTATAAATTCTTTAAGAGACTAGAATATCTTTTGCTTCTTTTTATATCCCCATAATTTAATACTGTTTATTTAACTTAGTGCCTGGCATTTGGTAGGTACTTTAAATAAATGTTTATTGAATTGAATTGGATTGAATTTCACTCCTCTGATGATCAATTTTCCCTGGGCTCAGTACTCATAAAATTAAGGGGTTGTGATCCCTTCTAGTTCAAAATGTATAGCCACAGATTTCTAAAACACAACCTATTAACTATGTCTAGACCATATTAAAACTGAGGGCAGTCAGCCAATTCAGTCTTAAAAAAAAAAAAAAAAAAAAAAAAGTGCTCTGTCATTTCAAAGAGGAAAAATAACAAAGCCAGTTTAATCTGATTAAACTAAAAATAGCCAGCTGCTTTGATTACCTTCTCCATGTGGCCCCTCAATCAGAAGGCCCCTCTGTGAACTTTCTGACTTTTGGTTTGTATCTCTCATGTGCTTCTACACTCTTTATTCTCTTCACTTTGTGTATTCAAGCTCCTTGGAATATGCTTTTACCCTTGTGGCCCTTGGACCTAGCATGGTAGCTGGCATATAGAAGGAACTTGATAAATGTTTGATAATTGATTGACTGAGTACATATCTTTCCCCTATCTGCAAGGCTAATGAGGGTAGGGGATGTAATGTGATTTATATTATTGGATCCTCAGTAGGATCTAGCATGATGCTTTGACACATAGCAGGCCATCAATAAACATTTCTTGCATTGGATTTGGCTACTGAATTAAATTGACCATATTTTACTTTTTTCAGTTGTGTCATATGTGTCTGTGTGTATATACATATACATATATGTAGACAAACTAGTTTTCACTCATCAGATTTGGAGTTTTTTACCTGTGCTTTTCTTGGGTTGAATGCTGTTTTCAGAAACATTCTCTGACAATGCACAGAAAAAGAAGAAAAATCCAAGTAATTTTTGGAGGCAAGAAACTGAAAAATGAGGTCCAATACCTAGAAATCTAGAAAAAGTGAGAAAGGTCACACAGGAAATCACAAGCCAACCAAAGGATTGTGCATATCCACTGAGGGAATATTACATATATTATGATAAAAGAAGTGCTTGAACTGAAAAGATCTATATCTTTTATCAACACATATGAGGTAGGAGAATGCTGGGTTTGGGGTCAGGAAAATCTGAATTCAAATCTAGCCTCAGATAATTACTGGGAATTTACCTACCCTTTGTTTGTCTCAGTTTCCTCATCTGCAAAATAGAGAAAGTAATAGCCCTACTAGTTAGAGATAAGTTTTTTTCCAGATCAAATAAGATAAAAAAATTTTACACAGTGCTTGGAACATAGTACATGCCCTGTAAATGTTAGCTATTATGATGATGATTATTATTTTATCTCTCAGGAGAAAATAATCCATGGAAAGCCATAGCCAATAAAATTGTTGATTTTATCTGGTCCTTAGATGGCAGTCATGTAGTCTACCAATTGCCAGGCCCATCCTTGAAGTTATTCTGTATTTATATCTTCTACCTTTGAGCTGCCAGAGTTTCTAACAACTCACCATCACTTCCACATTTCAGAGGAGACCATAAATCAAGAATGCTCAAAACATGGTTAAAACATGGCTTCAGGGGCGGGGCCAAGATGGCAGAGTGAAAACATGACTCTCTGCGTCCTCCTCCCATCTTCTCTCAAACCAACAATAAAATAAGCCTCTGAACTGATCTTCAAGTCAACGAATCCAGAAATATTGGGCACTGCTTTCTGAAAGAACTTCATATCTGGTTTGTCTAACTCGGACAGAGGGATAAACTGTGGACTCCAGTGTAGGCCAGAAGTGAGGGTGCGACTCAGCTCAGCTCATCATGGCAGAAACTCCACACTCCAAACTCTAAACACCTGGAGTTTAATTGAAGCACTCGGGACACTCTGCCCTGATTGTGGACAGGTGTTCTGGCAGACTTGCCTTGTTTAAGGAGTAATCCCGATTTAGTCCTAGCCCCCACCTGCCCAGCACCTTAAGTTAATTCCAGGAAGTGCCCCAGGGCAAAGAACTTCAGCCACCGTTTTTTCTGAGCCTTAAAGAGACATCCACACTGTCTAAAAAAAAAAATGAAGAAGCAAAAGAGAGCTCTCCCCATAGACAGCTTTTATCAAGAGAAAGAAGGAATGACCCCAGATCCTGAGGTTCCTTTAGACAAAATTCCACAGGAAGTTATTAAGGACCATCACTGGTCCCCTTTTCAAAAGGCCTTTCTGGAAGATTGCATAAAGAACCTCATAAGAGAGCTGGAGAATAAATGGGAAAATAAATTGAAATCAGTACAAGAAGGATATGATGCCCTGCAAAAGAGATATGAAAAAGACACCAATTTATTGAAAAATAAAATTATTGAAGTGGAAAAAGAGTGCAATGAACAAAAAAATTCAAGTCCAGTTACAAAAGAAGCTTAAAAAGGTAACTGAAGAAAACAACACTTTAAAAATAAGAATTGAACAAATGCAAGTGAATGACTCAATAAGACTTCAAGAATCAGTCAAACAAAAACAAAAAAAAATGAAAAATTAGAAGAAAATGTGAAATATCTCCTAGGAAAAACAACTGACTTGGAAAATAGATCTAGGAGAGACAATCTAAGGATTATTGGACTTCCTGAAAGCCATGATGAAAAAAAGAATCTAAACACTATCTGCCAGGAAATCCTGAAAGAAAACTGCCCTGAGATTGTAGAATCAGAAGGCAAAATCACCATTGAAAGAATTCACCGATCACCTCCTGAAAGAGATCCCAAAATTAAAACCCCAAGGAATATAGTGGCTAAATTTCAGGACTATAGCACCAAGGAAAAGATTCTGCTAGCAGCTAAAAAGAAACAATTCAAATACCGAGGATCAATAATTAGAATCACAAACGATCTGTCAGCCTCCACATTGAAGGATCGAAGGGCCTGGAATCAGATATTCTGAAAGGCAAAGGAACTTGGATTACAGACAAGAATAACCTATCCAGCTAAAATGAGCATTATCCTCCAGGGAAGAAGATGGTCATTCAATGATATAGGTGAATTTCACCTATTTCTAATGAAAAGACCAGATCTGAACAAAAAATTTGACCTCCAAACACAGAACTCAAGAGAAGCATAAAAAGGTAAAAAGGAAAGAACTCTTGAGAACTTTATTTCTACTAGGGGGATACTTAAAGTTTGGGGGTATAATTAACTAGATATTACTTTGATAATATGAAAAAGAGAACTAGAGGGGGAAAGGTTGTCATACTGGGGAAAAGAGGGAAAAAGTGGTAAAATAAGATCAAAAAAAGGAGGTAAAAACAAGATAAAATCTCCTGAAGAGGCAAAGAAAACCTAATATAATTGAGAGAAAGAGGGGAGGGAGATGAGCATTGTGTAAATCTTACTCTCAGGTTGGGTTCTATAAGTGTATATTGGACACTTGATTTCACATAGAAACTTGTCTGTTGCTAGAGGGAAGTGGGAGGGAAAGAAGGAAAAAGAAAGGGATAAACTATTAGAAGGGAAAATAGAACAATCAGGGGAAAGGAGTTTAAAAAAGGGGGAAGAGATCTAAAGGGTGGTGGATTGTTTGGGAGACGGGGTCATCAAAAGCAAAGTACTGAGGAGGGGGGAAGGGAGAAAGGGGAAAGGAAAGGGGAAAACATAACTTGGGTAAATAAGATGGCAGGAAATACAGAATTAGTTATTCTAACTGTGAATGTGAATGGGATGAACTCTCCCATAAAGTGGAAACGGATAGCAGACTGGATTAAAAACCAGAATCCAACAATATGGTGTCTACAAGAAACACATCTAAAACATAGTGACACATATAGGATGAAGGTAAAAGGCTGGAGCAGAACCTATTATGCTTCAGGTGAACAAAAAAAAAAAAGCAGGGGTAGCAATCCTTATCTCAGATCAAGTAAAAGCCAAGATAGATCTAATCAAAAGAGATAAGAAAGGAAACTATATTTTATTAAAGGGTACCATAGATAATGTAGCAATATCAATACTAAATATATATGCACCAAGTGGTATAGCATCCAAATTCCTAGGGGAGAAATTAAGAGAGATGCAAGAAGAAATAGACAGCGAAACTATACTAGTGGGAGACCTCAACCTTGCTCTCTCAGAATTAGATAAATCAAACCACAAAATAAACAAGAAAGAAACTAGGGAGATAAACCAATTGTTAGAAAAGTTAGGTATGATAGATCTATGGAGAAAGTTGAATGGAGACAGTAGGGAGTTTACTTTTTTCTCAGCAGTCCATGGAACCTTTACAAAAATTGACCATGTGTTAGGGCATAAAAACCTCAAAATCAAATGCAGAAAGGCAGAAATAGTAAATGCATCTTTTTCAGATCATGATGCAATAAAAATCACATGCAATATAAAGCCAGGAGAAAATAGACCAAAACTTAATTGGAAACTAAATAATCTAATTCTAAAGAATGAATGGGTGAAAGAGCAAATCATAGACACAATCAATAATTTCATCCAGGAGAATGACAATAAGGAGACAACATACCAAAATTTGTGGGATACAGTCAAAGCAGTTATAAGGGGCAATTTTATATCTCTAGGTGCTTATTTGCATAAAATAGAGAAAGAAAAGATCAACGAATTGGGCTTATTATTAAAAACAACTAGAAAAAGAACAAATTAAAAACTCTCAATTAAATACCAAATTGAAAATTCTAAAAATAAAAGGAGAAATTAATGAAATTGAAAATAAGAAAACTATTGAATTAATAAATAAAACTAGGAGTTGGTTTTATGAAAAAACCAACAAAATAGATAAGCCTTTAGTTAATTTGATAAGAAAAAGGAAAGAGGAAAATCAAATTGTTAGTCTCCAGAATGATAAGGGAGAACTTTCCTCCAATGAAGAGGAAATTAGAGCAATAATTAGGAATTACTTTGCCCAACTTTATGCCAGTAAGTTTGATAATCTAAATGAAATGGCGGAATATCTACAAAAATATAGATTGCCCAGGTTAACAGAAGAGGATTTAAATGATTTAATTAGCTCCATATTAGAAAAAGAAATAGAACAAGCTATTAACCAACTCCCTAAAAAAAATCTCCAGGGCCAGATGGATTTACATGTGAATTCTACCAAACATTCAAAGAACAATTAATTCCAATACTATATAAACTATTTGAGAAAATAGGGACATCGGGGCAGCTAGGTGGCGCAGTGGATAGAGTACCAGCCCTGAAGTCAGGAGGACCTGAGTTCAAATCTGGTCTCAGACACGTAACAGCTGTGTGACCCTGGGCAAGTCACTTAACCCCAATTGCCTTAGGAGGAAAAAAAAAAAGAAAGAAAATAGGGATAGAAGGTATACTGCCAAATTCCTTCTATGAGACCGTTATGGTGCTGATAGCTAAACCAGGTAGGGTGAAAACAGAGAAAGAAAACTATAGACCAATTTCCCTAATGAATATTGATGCAAAAATTTTAAATAAGATATTCGCAATGAGATTACAGAAAGTCATCCCCAGGATAGTACACTATGACCAAGTAGGATTTATACCAGGGATGCAGGGCTGGTTCAATATTAGGAAAACTATATTATATTAATAACCAAATTAACAAAAACCATATGATTATCTCAATAGATGCAGAAAAAGCATTTGATAAAATTCAACACTCCTTCCTATTAAAAACACTAGAGAGTATAGGAATAAATGGGCTTTTCCTTAGAATGATCAGTAGCATCTATTTAAAACCATCAGCAAGCATCATATGTAATGGAGACAAACTAAAATCATTCCCACTAAGATCAAGAGTGAAACAAGGCTGACCACTGTCACCATTATTATTTAATATTGTATTAGAAATGTTAGCTTTAGCAATAAGAGAAGAAAAAGAGGTAAAAGAAATTAGAGTAGGTAATGAAGAAACCAAATTATCACTCTTTGCAGGTGACATGATGGCATACTTAGAGAACCCTAGAGACTCAACTAAAAAACTACTAGAAACAATTCACAACTTTAGCAAAGTTGAAAGATTCAAAATTAATCCACATAAATCATCAGCATTTTTATATATTACCAACAAAATTGAGCAGCAAGAGATACAAAAAGAAATTCCATTCCAAATAACAGATGATAGGATAAAATATTTGGGAATCTATCTGCCAAGGAAAAGTCAGAAACTATACGAACTAAACTACAAAACACTTTCCACACAACTAAAATCAGACCTAATAAACTGGAAAAACATTAAGTGCACATGGTTAGGCAGAGCGAATATAATAAAAATGACAATACTACCCAAACTAATACTTATTTAGTGCCATACCAATCAAACTCCCAAGAAATTATTTTACAGATCTAGAAAAAATAGTAGCAAAGTTCATTTGGAAAAATAAAAGGTCAAGGATTTCAAGGGGATTAATTAAAAAAAAAGGCTGATGATGGTGGCCTTGCAGTACCAGATCTAAAACTATATTATAAAGCAGCGGTCATCAAAACCATTTGCTATTGGCTAAGAAATAGAGGAGTTGATCAGTGGCATAGGATAGATTATCAGGATAATCTAGGCAATAACTTTAACAATTTAGTGTTTGATAAACCCAAAGACCCCAGCTTTTGGGGTAAGTACTCACTATTCGGCAAAAATTGCTGGGAAATTTGGAAACTAGTGTGGAAGAAATTAGGGCTTGACCCACACCTAACACCACATACCAAGATAAGATCTAAATGGGTTCATGATCTAGATATAAAGAGTGATATTGTAAGCAAATTAGAGGAACGTAGTATAGTTTACCTCTCAGACCTGTGGAGATGGAATAAATTTGTGTCCAAAGAATATCTGGAACTCCTAATTGAACACCAGATAGATAATTTTGATTATATTAAGTTAAAAAGTTTCTGTACAAATAAAACTAAGGCAGACAAGATTAGGAGGGAAGTATCAAATTGGGAAATCATCTTTACATTTAATGGTTCTGATAAAGGCCTCATCTCTAAAATATATAGAGAATTGTCTCATATATATAAGAATTCAAGCCACTCTTCAATAGATAAGTGTTCAAGGGATATGAACAGACAATTTTCAGATGATGAAATTAAAACCATCTCTAGTCACATGAAAAGTTGCTCCAAATCACTATTGATCAGAGAAATGCAAATTAAGACAACTCTGAGGTACCACTACACACCTGTCAGATTGGCTAAAATGACAGGAAAAGATAATGATGAATGTTGGAGGGGATGTGGGAAAACCGGGACACTAATACATTGTTGGTGGAACTGTGAACGGATCCAACCATTCTGGAGAGCAATTTGGAGTTATGCTCAAAAAGTTATCAAACTGTACATACACTTTGACCCAGCAGTGTTTCTATTGGGCCTATATCCCAAAGAGATCTTAGAGGAGGGAAAGGGTCCCACATGTGCAAGAATGTTTGTGGCAGCCCTTTTTGTAGTGGCTAGAAACTGGAAACTGAATGGATGCCCATCAATTGGAGAGTAGCTGAATAAATTATGGTATATGAATGTTATGGAATATTATTGTTCTGTAAGAAACGACCAGCAGGATGATTTCAGAGAGGCCTGGAGAGACTTGCATGAACTGATGCTGAGTGAAACGAGCAGAACCAGGAGATCATCATACACAGCAACCACAGTATTACATGATGATCAATTCTGATGGACATGGTTCTTTGAAACAAAGAATTGTCTCAAACCAGTTCCAATTGTTCAGTGAAGAAAGCTATATATACCCAGAGAGAGGGATATGAAATATGGACCACAATGTAATATTTTCATGCTTTCTATTGAGGTTTGCTTGCATTGTGTTTCATTTCTCTGATTTTTTTTTCTTGTAGACAGGATTTTTCTTGCACAACTTGTCAAGTATTTCAACATTATTAACATGTAGTGGACTTCCTGCCATCTAGGGGAGGGGAGGGGACTGGGGGTAAAATTTGAAATGGAAAGCTTTATAAAGATCAATGTTAGGGAACTACCCATACATATGTTATATAAATAAAAAGCTTTAATAAAAAAAAAACATGGCTTCATTTTCTGCTAGAAGAGAACCCAAATTTAGACTGAGGACAAAATTTAATCACTGTCCGTCAGAGTTAGTTTGCAGTCATGTCCAGCTTTGGATAGAATGGTTATTGCCTTCATTTTCAAAGAGGACAAAAATGACTTTACTATATTAGAATTGACCTATCGTGTGTTTGATTGTGACTGATAAGACTAATATGAACTTAGAATGCTCTGTCACAGGCTGGACACAAATAGTCCCTATGAACATTTGGAGGGGGAGCTTCACTAACTTTACACATTTTGCATTTGAGTACATATTGGCCAGCACTTTGGCCTCACAGATTTCAGGTCCATTTATCTTTACTTTTTATAGAATTCCATCCTACCATGAGATAGCTGAAAGGTCTTGGAGAAGTAGCACATTAGAATGTAAGTTTCTGGAGGGCAGGAAATAATTCCTTTTTAAAAAATTTTCTCCTTATATCCCAATAGGTACTTGATAAATTATTAAATTTCTTCAGTCCCCTAAGTCTAGGACACATTCTCTTCAGATGATACTAAGCAGCATTACTGATTCTCCAGAAAAAAAATCCTACACGGTGTCCTAGGAAGCAAGGAAATTAGTGAGGTTCAAGAAATACAGGGACTTGCTAGAGTCGATGGTGACCCAGAAGCAAGGCCTAAAGCAACTGCCACTCTAGGTCATTGTGAGTAGAAGAAAAGTGTGTTGTAATGAATTTTTGAGATGATTAATTTCAGATGAGAAAACTAGAAATTTGGAAGGAAGAAATCTATGATGGAACTTTGCTTCAAGAATGGTCAACACATGTTAAGGGTTTGATTTAATTTGACAGATATTTATGTGGAAAGATCAATAGCTCTAGGGGAAGAAGACCTGGATTCAAATTCTGCTTCTGATATGTACTGCCTGCATAATTTTAGGCAAGTCACTTAAACTCTCTAGGACCTCAATTTCCACATCTATAAAATGAAAAGGTAGACCAGATGGTCTTGGAGATCCTTTACAGATCTAAGTCTAGAAGTGAAAAGACACATTCTAGGACTTAGGGGTTGAATGATAAAATAAAATGTAGATCTGCCATCAAAAGAAAGCTAAATGGTATAATGGATAGAGTGTTATACTCATCTTTCTGAATTCAGATCTGGCTTCAGACACTTACTAGCTATATGGTTCTAGGCAAGTCACTTAAAACTGTTTGCCAGTTTCTTCGTTTGTAAAATGAGCTGGAGAAGAAAATGGCAAGCCAGTCTAGTATGTCTGCCAAGATAAGCCCAAATAGGGTCATGAAAAGTCAGACATGGCTAAAAATGACTGCCATCAAAGAAATTACAATCTGATTGGGAGAGATAGAATATATGTGTAAATGTAGCCATGATGTCAGGAGAAATCTAGATAAAATGGTAGCCAAAATTTGGCACTCCTATAGGCTTACTAGTTAGAATTCAGATAGCAGTTCTTAGGTACAAATATGCGCCCATAGTGCTTAAAAAGCCTCTGTGTACTCATCTGATGATAAGATGGCAGGTGAGAATGGTAGAAAAAGCTTTGAGAAACTTATGTGCTAAACCTTGGTTTTACGCTAACACATGTCTGCTGAGAGATCAATTAATCAATGAATCAGCATGTTTTAAATGTCTTCTAAATGATAGGCACTATACTGAGCTCTGGGGATACAAAAACAAAAATGAAAGTCCCTCCCCTCAAAAAGCTTACATTCTGTCATCAAAATATAAATTCTCTGGATTTGTTCCTTTAAAAGATGAATGTTCTTAAGTTCTCTTAGTCTTTCCATCGTATGATTCTCTTTCTTTGGAATGTAACAAACAATAAACATTCAAGAAACTTGGACTTGCCTTGCCTTTTATATAACACAATTCCATATTTCTCTGGTTATATGATTAGTTCATTTTTTTGTTTGATTTTTTAAGTAGTGAATCACAAACATCTGGCCAAACCTAATGCTGACTAATTGGAGGCAGAGGTTGATTCAAACCAATAAAGTCTATGTTTTAGAAAGTTTTAAAAGAAACATAGAGTAACAAGCTAGGATAAACAAAGCTTAGACTAGCTATTTGGTGATGAAGAAGACTTAAGATTTTCTTTGGTAAATAGAGAACATGTTTATTATATTAATGGATGCTTTTCAAGTATTTAAAAAACATTTATTTTCAAATTTATGCATATTTTATCTGATTTTATAAGTTGTTCATTTGCTTAAAATAGTCCTTTTTTTTTTTTTTTTTTTTTTTTTTTGATAGAGCAATAATCCAATACAAATGTCACACACATGCAGTTTGAATTAAGAAGATTGTGGTGTAGTGGATTAGAGTGCCTGACTCAGGTCAAGAAAACCTGAGTTCAAATGTGACTCAAACACATACCTGCTGTGTGACCCTGTGCAAGTCACTTATCCCTTTTTAAAAAGGGATAAAATTTCTTATAAAATAAGCTGCAGAAGAAAATGGCAAACCACCCCAGTCTCTTGTCAAGAAAATTCCAAATGTTATCATGGAGAATCAGATAAGAAAGAAATGACTCAAAAACAAAAATAAATTAATTCATTTCCAAATCACTGAGGAAAAGCACATTCTTTTCTGTCAACTAGACAATTTCCCAAAAGACTCCCAAGAGGTTCCCAAAAGACAGCAAGGTTTAGAGAATATCACTATCTATCCAGGGAACCAGGATTGAATCTTCCCTCAAACACCTACCAGCTATTGTGACCATGGGCACAGAGCTTCCTTCAGCTGCCTCATTTGTGAAGGGAAATGATAATTCTTATAGCTTGGTGTGAAGAAAGCACTTGGTAAACATCAAATAAGATACAAATGTAAATTGTATTTGCTGTTTCTGGTGTGATTGGAGTATGTCACTAAATGAAGGAGGAGAAACAGGAGAAGGGAGAGGAGAAACAGGAGGAGGGAGAAAAGAAACAAGAGGAGGGAGAGGAGAAAAGGAGAAAGAAAGGTATAGGGAAAGGTGGGTGGACCTCTGGCTCACTGTGTGACCCTGGACAACTCATTAACTTCTAAGTAATTTCTGATCTAGCTAACTCTGCAACACTTATAAATTGAAAAGAAAGTGCCAATCTACATTGATAGATAAAAATCATCCAAACTCACTGTGGCAAACACAAATCACTTTACTTGTTTCTTTTTGCTTGCTAATGAAAATTCATGTTCCTTATCTTGAACAGTTAATTTTCCTTAGAAAGTATACTCTTTGAGAACCAAGACGATTTTTCATGCTATCTTTTTATCCCTAGCTCCTGGTTTAGTGTTTTGCCTACAGTAGGTGTTTTATATTTATTTTTATTATTTATTTTAAATTTATATATTTATTTATATTTATTTTATTTATTTTGAATTTAGTTGAATGGGTGTCCTTCCCGACCAATGCTAATTTTGAGTGAATATGCACTTTCTGGAAACTCAGTCTGTTCTTATGAGTCAAAAATGCTTTTACTGAAGATTAACCATAGCTTACAAGAAAAAAGCACTCTCTAGAATTCATACCTCACATGGGAGCAAAAAGGCATGTTTTTTTTTTTTTCCCTTTCATGCTATGTGTCACAGTGGCAATAAATTATTTAATTGTACTACAGGATATGTTGCAAGAGCTGAATTCTGAAAGCTAAGTTTTGTTGTAGTCACCTTGTGTTGGAAACATGAACATAGTTAACTATTTTGGAGAAACATCCTAATCTAGTTAGTGAAATGCTGGCTGTTCTCTGAAATCACTGTCTTTTTTTTATTTGTTTTTTGGTCGTGTGTTACTCTTTGTGTCCCCATTTGAGATTTTCTTGACAAAGATTACAGAATGATTTGCCATTTCTTTCTCCAGGGGCAGAAACTGAAGCAAACAGGATAAAATGATTTACACAAATTATACAGCTAATAACTGTCTTCACTGGATTTGAATTCATGAAAAAGCCAAAGCAATCAGCTACCTAGCTTCAATGGATATCCCACGGTTCTGGGCATCAGGAAATCTGGATTTAAATTCAAGTGAATTCTTAAGACTTATGTTTCCTAGTCTATCAAATGAGGAAGTCGGATTTCTAGTCCTCCAGGCCTGAAATCTCTATATTATCTTTGACTCTTCCCTCTCCCTCCTCTTCTCCTTCTCACCAGTTACCAAAGTGTGTGAATTCTGCCTCTAAATATCTCCATCCATTTTTTTCTATTACTGTTCCCACTGCCTTAGCATAGACCTCATCATTCAATTGGACTATCACAGCCACTTCCTAACTGATCTCTCTCCCTCCAGTCTCTCCTCTTTCCATTACATCCTTCACACATGTCACATTTATCTTTTATGTGCATCAAAAAGATGCTATTTTCTTGAAAGTTCAGCCAGTAAGCATGCAACTCTGGCAGGTTCTACCAAAAACTCAAAAGGTTTTGTATTCCAAGGAATCTACAAATATTTATTATTATATAATAAGAGATATGCCAGAGCCAGCTCCTACTGACTCTCAAAGATACATTATTAAATTTTCAGTGTCAATATTTACAACTAATAGGTACATGCCACAAATCAGGGCTTGATGTGTTGTTTTGTTAATTGTCAAGATCAGAGGTATCAAATATTATTAGATTAAACCAGATTAAAATGTAATTGGAAAATGTTTAACAAAATAACAAGATCATAGATAATGTTAACGTATTCTATCTACTAGTACAAGTCCATATGGTTTAGTGGCCTTATTTATTTTTAACACCACTAGTGTAGATTTAAGAAAGAATTATTATTAAAATATAGATTAAACTTAATTGCTCCCCCCCCAAAAATGATTGTTAAACATTTATCAGTTTACCCTCAGTACCCCTCTGTACTTCCAGCTTAAATCAAAAAATAAAAACAAATGAACAAACAAACAAACAAAACCAAAGCTGACAGAAAGGTCTTCAGCGTGTTGGAAAAATACATAGTAAAGGATTTATGGGAAGACAGAATCACACTGCATGAGATGGCATTGATGAGTTAGCTATTTGCATAGCTGAAAGAACACTCCCATCATTAAAAGCCTGGAATCAGAGCCAAAGGTCTTTAACTGTGGAGGAAAATGCAATAGGTTCCCAGCTGCCTATGTTATGAGTGATTGTTTTTTCAATTGCAACATTAGAGAGGTATAGTATATTCATGCAAAAGTACCCAGCCCTTGGATGACTGTAGTTAGAGAACCAACCAGGGTGTTAAAAGCTGACTTTTGAGTCATGGAGTAGATGTAGCAAGCTTGTCCCCTTGGTGGTTAGTTGTTGAAAAACAAACAAGGAGTTCTCTGTCATTTTTGTTACATGGACCACCTTGTCAGCCAAAACTTGTAGACTACTTCTTAAGATAATGTTTTAAAAGCATACAATAACATACTACTATGCTATACTAAGAAAACCAATTACATTGAAATCGCTATCAAAATTTTATTTTTTTTAAGTTTACAGGCTCTCAGATTAAGAATTTCTGGGATAAAGGAGATATGGTGATGGATAGATAGTGATACTGTGAATCATGCAGTCTTCAAATATCATGGTTCCATCAAAACATCCAAACAATAATCAGAATAATCATAATCATCATAGTCATTTATATGGTACCTAAAAGTTTGCAGAGAATTTTACATATATTCTCTCATTTGATTCTCATAACAATTCTGTAAAATGAGTGGTATTTTTATCCTGATTTTACAGATAATGAAACTTCTTTCAAAGAGATTAAGAGATTTACCTGAAGTCACAACAGCTAGTAAATGTCTGAAGCTGAATTCAAACTCAAGTCTACTTAAATTCTAAATTCACACTCTCTCTACAAATCCATGCAAATATTGAACTACAAGAATGCTCAGGTTGGATTTTGTCCCCTTTTATTCAAAAGAATAAATCTACACTGAGCCTGGCATTTCATTTAATGGCCTTTGCAACGTGGTACTTTCTTGCCTTTCTAGTTTTATCTTCCACTTATTGCTTTCCTCCTTGTGGTTTAAGCTCTGACAAAATTGGGCTATTTTCCATATCACTGAATTTTCCTTCTCAACTTCATTTTCCTCATCTATAAAAAGAGGTTAGATTAGTCTCTGAGAATACTTCTAGTTCTAACTCTATAATGTTATGATCCTATTGATGAGCTTCTGAGTATCTGGGAGGGGTTGGTAGAGACTGAAGTATTGATGGAAACACTCTTTGAGGCAAGCAGGGAAGAGCACTCATGGGGATTAGTTAAACCTTATAGCCCCACCTTGCTGTGTCCAGCCAGAAATGTAAGTTATGTTAAACCCTGAGGTTATATTTCCCCTATAAATTTATCTATGGCCCACTCTGTCTTTGCTGAATCCCTTTGGGGTTATAGCCTGTCATGGCCCTCTGCCACATGGTATCTTTCTTTTCACCCTCCCCTATGCCATGTGGTGTCTCTCCTCTCATTCCCTCATCATACCTCATGGTGCCTTTCTCTTTCTTATAACTAACTCTTTTATGGTGATAAATCTCTTTTAGAATTTAGCCTGCCAGCTAAGGGTGTTAATTATGAGTTCCCTAGGGAACTTGTCTTTTCCATTGTTAATTGTTATATGATCTCCCCACTCTATTTTGTTTTTACCATTTCTGAAAAACTTTACCCTCCAATTTCTCTTCCACTTGTGAATCTATAGAATCTAAATTTGTGATTTCATTGATATAGGGAACTCTCAGATAAAGAAACTTCCCCTACAAATGCAAAGTTGAACCTTCTCATCTTAGAAGATTGCCAATGATTTGATTTGTTCAAGGTCACAGAGTTGATTTATATCAAAGATGAGATCTGAACTCTGATGTTCCTAACTCCCAGATTGGCTCTCTGTCCACTATACCACACTTCCTCTTTCAGACCCTGTGTTTTACTTTTTTTTCCCCTGAGGTAATTGGGGTTAAATGACTTGCCCAGGGTCACACAGCTAGGGAATGTTAAGTGTCTGAGACCAGATTTGAACTCAGGTCCTCCTGACTTCAGGGCTGGTGCTCTGTCCACTGCGCCACCTAGCTGCCCCATAGACCCTGTGTTTTAGATCTGTAAAAGTAAGCCCACTTATCACTACTTTAACTCCTGCATTACCCAACCACCTGTCAGGCAAGAAGTTCATTTCCATGTACCCCAAGTCTCATTGTATTTTCCTGACAAATAGCATATCTATGAAATAATTATTCTTCAATTCCCTGGTCTCTGTACCTAACATAATGATCTGAACATAGTAGCCACTTAATACATGAGTACTGAATGGATAAATGAATAGGCTTCGATTTTGAAAGGTGTTCATACCTAGACAAATGGATCAGTAGGAACTGTTGTCACATATTCTTCAGAACTTAATTTCCCAGTCACTAAATATATTTTGGAAATTGGAATGAGTGAAGTGGGGAGATGGAATCTAAAATGTATTTCCACCATAAAGAATCTTACACTAGAGTATAAGCAAAGGTTACTGTCAATGCAAAGGAAATATTTAGCCCTGCTTCCACTTGGGCATCAAGAGCTCTGAAATAGAGCTCAGGAGTTAGACTACTTCCTTTTTTCTCATTACCTTACTTCAATCATTTCAACCTCTCCTCAGCTAAATTTCCAGTTTGTGATACAAGGGAGTTAGCTCAGGTCCCAGTCCTCTCAAATAACATAACTGAAGTCATATTGTTGATCAGTCATGTCCAATTCTTCATGACCCCATTTGTTTTTTTGTTTCTTGTTTTTTTATTTTTTGGCAAAGGTACCAGAGTAGTTTGTCATTTCCTTCTCCAGGTTATTTTACAGATTAGGAAACTGAGGCAAAAAGGGTTCAGGGACTTGCCCAGGGTCATATAAATGTATCTACCTGACTTTAGGCCTGATATTTAGTTACTCCTCCACAATCAATAGATTTAGAGCTAAAAGGAACCTCAGAAACCCTCTAATTGCCATTATATATGTTATTTCATTTATTCATCAACAATTCTGTGATGCAGGAGCTATTATTATCACCACTTTATAGATAAGGAAAAAGGTTCAGTGACTTATCCAAAATTTCATAGCTGAGGGGAATATTTGAGGTAGGATTTGAACTCAGGTCTTCCCAATTCCAAATGCTATCACTCTTTTCACTGTACTATAACCTTGAGTAAAATCATTTTTGGACTCTGTTTCCTGATCTATAAAATGAATAGAGTAGGCTAGGTTAATTAAACCTTTAGTGTTTTAACACTGAACCCACCCCTCAGAACTTTAGAAAATGTAAATCAAGTTGTGTTTCTATAGATACAGTTCCTGATAAAAAATGAAGTCTAGAAAGCAAGACTTTGTTTTAAGGAAAGAAAAGAAAAAATTTGGGAAAGGATGATTTTTTTGAAAATTTTTTTCATTCTTCAATTGGTCCTCAGGGGAAAAATGGTTTTGGTTTTGTTACCATAAATTCTAGAGAAATATTTGCCCTCTTGTGAACTTTCCAGGAAATGGTTTCAAATGAATGAACCACAAAAGCATGATAGTAATGATTTCATTATTCAAAATCTCAGAATAGAGCTGTAACTAGGGTCTCTGGGAAATGGTGAGTCATTGTTAAGCATAGAAGAAAAGGGAATTAGGATTATTCAAATTCATTCTAAAAAGGCTATTTCCCCAACATAATTTCTTAAAGGGAATTTATTCAGTACAAATTTAGAAACTGAGTTGACATTCAAAAGAGAGCAATGGAGCAGAGATTGATGAGCTCTTGAAATTCCCTGACTTTGTGTCCAGTTGTATGTAGCAAGCTTGTCCCCTTGGTGGTTAGTTGTTGAAAAACAAACAAGGAGTTCTCTGTCATTTTTGTTACATGGACCACCTTGTCAGCCAAAACTTGTAGACTACTTCTTAAGATAATGTTTTAAAAGCATACAATAACATACTACTATGCTATACTAAGAAAACCAATTACATTGAAATAGCTATCAAAATTTTATTTTTTTTAAGTTTACAGGCTCTCAGATTAAGAATTTCTGGGATAAAGGAGATATGGTGATGGATAGATAGTGATACTGTGAATCATGACTCAGACACTTAACACTTCCTAGCTGTGTGACCCTGAACAAGTCACTTAACTCCAATTGCCGCAGCAAAAAAAAAAAAAAAAAAGAAAGAAAGAAAGAAAAAGAAAAAGAAAAAGAAATAAAAGAAAAGAAAAGTCAGTGCCAAAATAATGTAAAATGTATTTTGGATTGTAGTGTCCGGACTAGCTCACTGTAGGATCTCAGTACCAGACCAAGTCCTTGCTCATAGGAGAGGAGTGAAGAGGCAGAACTCATGTGGATGGTCAAACATGGAGTTCATTTATTTCAGGTTCTCTCAGCCTTAGATACCTTAGTACACTTACATCACTAGAGCACACTGTGCATATGCTAACTATACGAGGCATGTGACAACTATAGAATGTTGTATATGTGAGGCCACATAAGCAAGTTATTATTATTGTGTAGATGTCTCCTTGTTACAAGTACTCTGCTTCAAGTATAACACAGGTTCTTATGCCCCCTGACTTCTCAGAAAGGCCAAGTCACCCCCAAGAGGGATGAAGAGCCAAACCAGACACTGTCAGCAGATTCCCTGGCTAGGCTGGAGGGTCTTATACCTTACCCAGAGCACTACCTGTGGCCCTCTACATTGGACTAATGTGCAAAAAAAATTGTAATTTTGGACATCATCAATGTAGAGATATATCATACTTGACTATACTTATGTGGTTCTTTTGCTTTATTTTTTCTCTTTCTTTTAAGTCCATGTAGAGAGATGGAAAGGGGGGGAACAAATGCCTATAATAGAAAAAAAATAATTTTTAAGAATTTTACATTAAAAAAGATATTTTGAAATAAATTGCCAGAAAACTCAGCAGATTTTTAAATCTATGAGAAGACATATGGGAACATGCATTTATTAAGTATCTATGTGCCAAGGACATAAATATTTTGTGTTTTGAAAATGGTATCTCATTTGAACCTCAGAACTCAGAGGTACTTCACAGCTGAAGAAACTGAGGTAGACAGAAATTAAGCATATGCCAAGTTAGTGTCCAGGGTCATATCTAAACTCAGATCTTCCTGACTTCACTGCCAGCATTCTATCCATTGCTGTTTTGCCTCTTTTTATCTCCCCAGTACTTAGCACATGATCTAGCATAATAGGCCATTAACAAAGTTATCCCTTCCACATCATAATTTTCCACATCAAAGATTCAATATGTCACATGTCATCATAAAAAATTAAATGAGAATTTGGAGGGAGTTTTGTGGAAGAAGCCAGCAGACTACACAGAAAAGTTTAGAAACTCAGAAATGCATTATATATATATGACCATAAAAATCAATTTTTTTTAATCTTTAAATACTATAAAGGTACAAGGTACCCACATTTTACAATAAGATACGGTAAACATCCCATGAAAGAAAAAGAAAAAATCAAACTTTTTCTCTGGTACAAAGGGAGAACATTTTACTAGGATTTTCCAAATCATAGGGGTACCATGTCCCTGACTTCTGTGATGTGGAAGAGACAATTGTAGATGTTAAATGACTGACTGCACCACCCAGCTGCTCTAAGAGCACTGAATGGAAGTATAGGTTAGGGATGGAAGTTGTTTGACTGAATTGAGTTAAAATCATCAGAGGAAATTTTGAAAGTTATTCTTATTTCTTCAAAAAAAAAAAAGTTAATTCTATCCAGATACTCAGTGAGTCCAGTCTCAGAAAAATCCATAAAAACATGAAACTTTACCACCACATAGTTGATAATACATGAATTACAAACATTAGTGTCATAAATGTTCTTTGTACAGTCCAGACCCTTGCTTCTGGTAACAAAAAACAAAAAAGTTTGGATTGGTAGTATGCGTAAATATTTATCTAGACCTCCTCTGGTAGAAAGTGAATCAGGATCACTTGTTTGCAAGGGCAGTTTCTCTTTGGAAACCAGAACAAGAGGCAGCCTCAGAGACAGGGATGACTGTGTTTCTGAGCCAGAAAGGCAGCAGATCACAAAATGTTTGAGCTTAGAATCATCCAGTCCAACCCTCTCATAGTACTGATGAGGAAAACTGATTTATTTCAGGATACAGAGTTGATGTTATAAATTGTTCTTGTGGTTCTATTTACTTTATTCTGTGTCAGTTTATATGTCTTTCTACATTTTTTAAAAAATCATGTATTTACTCATTTCTTACAGCATAATAGTACTCCATCATAATATGCATGTGCTACAATTTATTCAGCTATTCCTTAACCATTGGATATCCTCTTAATTTCCATTTTCTCATCCCACAAAAAGTTGCTATAAATCTTTGTATCTAAAGTATCTTTTCCTCTTTTCTTTTTTCTATTTCTTTTTATAACATTAACATTATACAAAATGAATAATTTTGAGGGTTTTTATAAAATGAAGGAGAATGAATTGGACAGAACTAGGAAAATAATTTAGACAATTAACAAACCACTTTGAAAATCATAAGAACAATAACTGATATAATGACCGTTGATGATTCCATACTTTTTCCTTATCCTGGACTAGAATGGTTTCCTTGTATTTTCTATTCAACATTCTATTTTTTTTTTTTTTTTTTTACCATGTGTAGGTGTTAGGTGTGGACATCAGGACTAACTAGGGCTGAGGAACACAGGACAAGCCAGTTTGGGGAAACTCCCAGTCAAGATTCCATTGGTTTCTTAAGAATGTAGTTAAGAGTTCTGTAAAATGGTGATTCTGACTTCTGTTTTATCCTGTAGAAGGGTACAAGATAGGCCTACTTCCTACTGTATGTGAAACTCCCTGAAGTATTAAAACCTATCTCACAATTTCTAATTCCTTTGCTCCAGTACCACACACATATAAGGAGGCCCTGGGAGATACCAGGGATGATGAATTAGCTTGTGGGATGGGATGATACAAGAATCAAGGATCACTATGCTGTAAAGTCAGAAAAAGCTAGGCTCAAATCCTCCACCGGTATTTTGGAAGGCACTCCAATCCAGTGGAGAAGAGGTAAGTTTTCTTAGGCCTATAAATAGCAAGAATGCTACTTTCTATAAGATTGTAGAGGAATTAGGAAATAATTATCCTACAAAACATAACCTCATTCCTGTTAAATCATCACATCTTGGAGTCATTCAAACTGTCTTCTCTGCTTCTACTTTGGATTTCCTTCCTGCCTTCATAGAATTTCACTTCTCAAAAATAGAAGCTTACTTCCTGCCTTCATAGAATTTCACTTCTCAAAATATCAGCTCCTATGTCAGACCTTTTTGTTACCTATTCTTGAGTTCCAGAACTAATAACTAAAAGACTCACCACTAAATCAGAGGACACAGCTTTTCCTCCCATTTTCATACTCTTTCCTTCTCCCCCTCAATATTTCAAATAGCCATTTGCCTTTCATGGTGATCCAAGTTGGGCTATGATTGCCTAGAAACCTGCATCATCAGTACAGGAATAGGTTCATAAATTCAGAAACAGGTTCATAAAAGCCATAGGGAACTTTGGAAGTGATTTGAGTTCAATTTTCCTCATTTTAACAAAGAGGACAGTTTAAGTGATTTGTCTGGGACCACACAACAAATTGGTGTATCAGGCAGGATTTGAATATTGGAGAAAAAGTTAAATTAAATGAAATTGTTATTTTTTTTAAAGTGTGCTTAATAATACCTAATGTTTGTAGAGTCCTTTGAGTTTTGCAAAGCAATTTATAAATACTATCTCATTTTATTCTCATAACAACTTTAGGAAGTAGGTATATTATTATCTTCACTTTACAAATAAGGAAATTGAGATAATTAGAGGTTAAATGAATTCCCCAAAATGGCATAATTAATAAGTATCTGAGATTGAATTTGAATTTGGATGTTCCTAACTCCATACCCTGGGACTAATGGAAGAGACAATAGGCAAACAACTTATGTATAAACAAGCTAAATACAGGATGGGTTGGAAATAATCAAAAAGGCCATCTCGCTGCCTCTTTTATTATTCCAACCTACCTAGTATAAAACTTTTACCACCAGAATCTGGGTTAGAAAACAAAGTTGGAAACATTCTCTTTAGAAACTCAGTTTCTTCCTTCTGAAGTCAGCCATGACTTCCCTGCATGAAGCACACATACTTTTTCACCTTTCTCTCTGTGTCTCTCTGTGTCTCTTTGTCTGTCTCTGTCTTTCTCTCAATCGCTCTCTCTTTCTATCTCTGTGTCTCTGACTGTCTCTTTCTCCTTTTTTCCATTATATAAATGAGCACTGGGAAACCCCATCACCTCAGAACAATATCTAATGAAGATCCAAAAAAGAATGTTCCTTATAAATGGTTCAAAATCAGAAACACATATCAAATTGTGCATACCCTTTGACCCAGCTTTGTTTCTATTGGGCTTGTATCCCAAAGAGATCTTAAAGGAAGGAAAGAGCCCCACATGTGCAAGAATGTTTGTGGAAGCCCTTTTTGTAGTGGCAAGAAACTGGAAACTGAGTGGATGCCCATCAATTGGAGAGTGGCTGAATAAATTATGGTATATGAATGTTATGGAATATTATTGCTCTGTAAGAAACGACCAGCAGGACGATTTCAGAGAGGCCTGGAGACACTTGCATGAACTGATGCTGAGTGAAATGAGCAGAACCAGGAGATCATTATATACAGCAACAACAATACTATATGATGATCAATTCTGATGGACATGGCTCTCTTCAATAATGAGATGTTTCAAACCAGTTCCAATTGTACAGTGATGAAGAAAGCCATATACACCCAGAGAGAGGCCTATGAGACCTCAACATAGCATTTTCACACTTTCTGTTGATGTTTGCTTGCATTTTGTTTCCTTCTCAGGGTTTTTTTTTCTTGTAGATCCAATTTTTCTTGTACAGCTAGATAGCTGTATAAATATCAGAATTATAAGATTCTGATATTTATAAATTGGAAAGATATTCTTCTATTAATGACAGTTGTTGAGCCATTTTTTTTTCAATCATATCCGAGTCTCTGTGATCCCATTTGAGGTTTTCTTGGCAGAGATACTGGATGGTTTGACATTTCCTTCTCCAGTTCATTTTACATATGAGGAAACTGAGGCAAACAGGATTAAACGATTTGCCTAGCATCACACAGTTAATAAGTGTTTGAGGCAATATTTGAACTCAGGAAAATAAGACTTCCTGACTCCAGGCCCAGCACTTTATCCACTGTGCATCTTGAGATTAAAATAGATATGCTTCCATCTGCTTTGCTGCAGGATCCTAAAGATCATGGGACTTTTCTGTCTGACTTCAAAGTTTTTCCTGCATGATAGATCCTGCCAGATCTTGTGTCTTCAAGATCTCAGTTGCCTTTGTGCTACTGTGAGGCATCCAACTAATATTTGTGTGATGAGTTTCACTTCCCTTAGATCACATGATTCTCAGAAAACAAACTGATTTATGTCCCTTTAAGTTACTTTTTTCCAGATTAAACATCATATTTCTCCCAAGAATCATGGAATGTTAGCCTTTGAACAATTTTCCTTGTTTCACAGATAAGAAAACTGAAACTCAGTAGGAAAAGATCAGAGACTTGTAAGATCAAAGATTCAGTACTGGAAGGGCAATCAATACAGCTAACAATACTTACACATTGATTCACAAATGTAATTATACATATTACTGCATAATTAGTCACACATATAAAACATGACATTAAATTCCTAAATCCCCAATATTTTCATTCATGTATCAGTAGTAAAGGATGTTATTAAACCAAAAGGAGATAGTGGAGCTTGAAAGGTATGACTGTGCAACTTAATTCTCCTGACTTCAGTTACCTCATCTGTAATAATTTTTTTTTTTAAAGTTTCTCTGCTGGCTTTAATGGACTATGATTTTTAAAAATCTTTCCAGGTTATGAAGTTCAATGTGTGGTGCATTGGAGTATTGGAATTTGTTGCAAAGGACCTCAGTTCCGATCAATGTTCTTCAACTTACTACATTGTGTGACTTTGCAAAAAACACCCAACCTCTCTGGGATCCAATTTCCTCATTTGAAAATGAGATGACTGTCCTGGGTGGCTGCTGAGGTCCCTTTCAACCCTGAATCTTATCATCCTATGATCTAATTTTATGATCTGGATGAACTCTAGCTTCTTGCCAATGTTTGCTCTTTGATAATTTGAATCTTTCAAGATGTTATCAGTCAGTTATACCTTGGTGTACATGATGTAGGATTTGAGAGCCAGAAAGAAGGAAAGAGCTTGGGGGCTCTGGGAAAAAAAGAGCTAAGGGAAGAAGAAGAGAAGACTGGTGGAAAAGATTATGTAAGCAAAAGACAATAGTTAATTTACAATTTCCTTAGATTCATTGCTAGCCTTAGAACATTATTTCATTATGTCCCCTAACTTCGTTTAAAATGAAACAAAACACAAGGTTCTTCACAATGTACCATAGTTAGCATGCTTCTTGTTGTTAAGTTATTTCCAATTCTTTGTGATCCCTTTTGGGATTTTCTTGGCAAAGGTACTAGAATTGTTTGCCATTTTCTTCTCCAGCTCCTTTTACAGATGAGGAAACTGAGTTAAAAAGAAACAAATGACTTAGCCAATGTTACAAAGCAGGTAAGTGTTTGAGGTCAGATTCAAACTCAGGTCTTCCTGACTTCAAGCTTGGCGCTCCCTTCTACTACACTACCCATCTGCTCTATGATTAGCATGCTTATGAGTCACTATATACTATAAACTATACACAGGTTTTATCTATCATATATCATATCAGATATCATATATATCATATATATGTGATAAAACCTGTGTATAGTTTATAGTGTATATATATATATGCTATATGTACATATATATAGTTTATATGTATATATATATGTATATGTGCATATAAATCTATATATAAGAGAAAGAGAGTCACCACTATGTTCTTCTCTAGTTAAGTATTTGACCATATGTTTATATTTCTAAACAACAATAAGCAAGGAGAATTATTTAAGAGAGAACTAGACAGAAAGTTTAAAAAAAGTGATTTGAAGTTCCATGTTTTTTAGGCAGATCAATTGTTTTTGTTTATTTCTTCACTTACAAAGGAAAAGGAAAAGTAAATAACTCTGCAGGAAAACAACTGATAGCAAAGTCAGTTTGGCCCTGGTGGAAGGAAAGTATGGGGTAATCCACATAGTATGTGAGTTTGGAAGAAGATGAAAAGGACACACCTACTAAAATTCCTACTCTCTTTAATTAAGGCTTATGTTCCAAACACCATCATGGAGAGGACAGAGCCAAGATGGCGGAGTGAAGACGTGACTGTGTCCTCCTCGGACCTTCTCTCAAATCAACAATAAAATAAGCCTCTGAACTGATCTTTAAGTCAACAAATACAGAAATATTTGGACTAGGAAACACTGCTTGCAGTTACATCTTAAGAACTTCATAGCAGGTCTGTTTCAGTCGGGCAGAGAGGTAAGCAGTTTGCTCGATGCAACTCCGGAACAGAGAGCAGAGAACTGGGTGGGACTCAGCTCAGCTTGGCAGAAACTCCAAACTCCAAACACCTGGGGTGTATCTGAGGCACTCGGGATACTCTGCCCTGATTGGCAGCAGGTGTTCTGGCAGATTTGCCTTTTATAAGGAGTAAATTGGACAAAGTTTTAGCCTGACCGGCCTAAGTTAATTCCACTAAATTAATTAGCGGAATTGCCCCAGCCAAAGCTTCTCTAGCCTTAAACAGACCCCCAAGCTTTCTAGAAAATGAGTAGGAAACAGAAGAGAGCTCTCACAATAGACAGCTTTTATGCAAAGAAAGAAGGGCAGACCCCAGATCCTGAGGTTCCTATAGGCAAAGCAACTCCAGAGGAAGCCATCAAGGGACATATGACCTGGTTCCCCTTCCAGAAGGCCTTCCTGGAAGATTGCATAAAGAATCTCAAAAGAGAGCTGGATGATAAATGGGGAAATGAACTGAGATCAGTACAATAAAGATATAATGCCCTGCAAAAGAGATATGAAAAAGACACCAATTTATTGAAAAACAAAATTGGTGAAGTGGAAAAAGTATGCAATGAACAAATTGGCCAGTTACAAAAGGAGCTAAAAAAGGTAACTGAAGAAAACAACACTTTAAAAATAAATATTGAACAAATGCAAGTGAATGACTCAATAAGACTTCAAGAATCAGTCAAACAAAAACAAAATAATGAAAAATTAGAAAAAAATGTGAAATATCTCCTAGGAAAAACAACTGACATGGAAAATAGATGTAGGAGAGACAATCTAAGGATTATTGGACTTCCTAAAAGCCATGATGAAAAAAAGAATCTAAAGACTATCTTCCAGGAAATCCTGAAAGAAAACGGCCCTGATGCTTTTTAGAATCAGAAGGCAAAATCACCATTGAAAGAATTCACTGATCACCTCATGAAAAAGACCCCAAAATTAAAACCCCAAGGAATATCGTGACTAAATTTCAGGACTTTCCCACCAAGGAAAAGATTTTGCTAGCAGCTAGAAAGAAACAATTCAAATACTGAGGATCTATAATTAGAATCACACATGATTTGTCAGCCTCCACATTGAAGGATTGAAGGGCCTGGAACCAGATATTCTGAAAGGCAAAGGAACTTGGATTACAGACAAGAATAACCTATCCAGCTAAAATGAGCATTATCCTCCAGGGAAGAAGATGGTCATTCAATGATATAGGTGAATTTCACCTATTTCTAATGAAAAGACCAGATCTGAACAAAAAAAAAAAAATTTGACCTCCAAACACAGAACTCAAGAGAAGCATAAAAAGGTAAAAAGGAAAGAACTCTTGAGAACTTTATTTCTACTATGGGGATACTTAAAGTTTGGGGGTATAATTAACTAGATATTACTTTGATAATATGAAAAAGAGAACTAGAGGGGGAAAGGTTGTCATACTGGGGAAAAGAGGGAAAAAGTGGTAAAATAAGATCTAAAAAAAAGGAGGTAAAAACAAGATAAAATCTCTTGAAGAGGCAAAGAAAACCTAATATAATTCAGAGAAAGAGGGGAGGGAGGTGAGCATTGTGTAAATCTTACTCTCAGGATGGGTTCTATAAGTGTATATCGGACACTTGATTTCACATAGAAACTTATCTGTTGCTAGAGGGAAGTGGGAGGGAAAGAAGGAAAAAGAAAGGGATAAACTATTAGAAGGGAAAATAGAACAATCAGGGGAAAGGAGTTTAAAAAAGGGGGAAGGGATCTAAAGGGTGGTGGATTGTTTGGGAGAGGGGGTCATCAAAAGCAAAGTACTGAGGAGGGGGGAAGGGAGAAAGGGGAAAGGAAAGGGAAAAACATAACTTGGGTAAATAAGATGGCAGGAAATACAGAATTAGTTATTCTAACTGTGAATGTGAATGGGATGAACTCTCCCATAAAGTGGAAACTGGATTGCAGACTGGATTAAAAACCAGAATCCAACAATATGGTGTCTACAAGAAACACATCTAAAACATAGTGACACATACAGGGTGAAGGTAAAAGGCTGGAGCAGAACCTATTATGCTTCAGATGACAAGAAAAAGCAGGGGTAGCAATCCTGATATCAGATCAAATAAAAGCAAAGATAGATCTAATCAAAAGAGATAAGGAAGGAAATGATATTTTATTAAAGGGTTCCATAGATAATGTAGCAGTATCAATACTAAATATATATGCACCAAGTGGTATAGCATCCAAATTCCTAGGGGAGAAATTAAGAAAGATGCAAAAAGAAACAGACAGCCAAACTATACTAGTGGGGAATCTCAATCTTGCTCTCTCAGAATTAGATAAATCAAACCACAAAATAAACAAGAAAGAAACTAGGGAGATAAACCAATTGTTAGAAAAGTTAGATATGATAGATCTATGGAGAAAGTTGAATGGAGACAGTAGGGAGTTTACTTTTTTCTCAGCAGTCCATGGAACCTTTACAAAAATTGACCATGTGTTAGGGCATAAAAACCTCAAAATCAAATGCAGAAAGGCAGAAATAGTAAATGCATCTTTTTCAGATCATGATGCAATAAAAATCACATGCAATATAAGGCCAGGAGAAAATAGACCAAAACTTAATTGGAAACTAAATAATCTAATCCTAAAGAATGAATGGGTGAAAGAGCAAATCATAGACACAATCAATAATTTCATCCAGGAGAATGACAATAATGAGACAACATACCAAAATTTGTGGGATACGGCCAAAGCAGTTATAAGGGGCAATTTTATATCTCTAGATGCTTACTTGCATGAAATAGAGAAAGAAAAGATCAATGAATTGGACTTATTATTAAAAAAACTAGAACAAATTAAAAACCCTCAATTAAATACCAAATTGGAAATTCTAAAAATAAAAGGGGAAATTAATAAAATTGAAAATAAGAAAACTATTGAATTAAGAAATAAAACTAGGAGTTGGTTTTATGAAAAAAACCAACAAAATAGATAAGCCTTTAGTTAATTTGATAAGAAAAAGGAAAGAGGAAAATCAAATTATTAGTACCAAATACCATCATGGTACTTGGGATCAATAAATTATTAATTTGCATAGATTAGTTATCTATCAAAAAACCAAAAGAATAGGAAATAAGGATAAAAAATATCAACCTGTAGTGAAGAACTGGAGGGGAGGAGGGGAAATCATGCAGCCATGCTACCAAAAAAGAAAAAAAAAAAAAAAGAATAAATAAATCACAGAGTGTTAGAATGGAAAAGGCTATCAGAGATCATCTAGTCCAAACTCCTCATTGCACTGATGAGAGAATTAAGACCCAGAGAGCTGATGTGACTCAATAAAAGTTAGTGAGAAATTCAAAACTCACATCTAAGGCTTCTGATGCCAAGTCCACTATTCTTTCTTCTAACTAGATAGGTAACAGCAATAGGAAGCCTGGGGTAAGGATGTTTGAAGGGGTGTCTTTAAAAATTACAGTATAATGTTTTATCCTATTAATTATAACGTAATGCAGTATGTTTTATTATATTTATTATTACATTGTATTTCATTGCATTGCTTTTTAATTAAATTTATATGATTATAATATTTTATTATATTTATTGTAATATGTGTAATATAACATAGTATATTTTATTATATTTATTATAAGAAAATATCTGTGAAGATTCGCAATTAACAAAGTTATTTGATATACATCACTTCATTTGACCTTTGTAACAACTTTGTGGATTGGGTAGAACAGACACTGATATTTCCATTTTACAAATGAGGAAAGTAGGGCTTAAGAAAGTTAAGTAGTTTTCTCAAGGTCATGTTAGTGACAGAAGTCCTATTTGTGTCCTATTCCTGCTATTTTCCAATATTCTATCTTTTATACCACCCATCACTAGAAAGAACACATCCTAGAAGAATAGGACAAAACAGATAAAAGTGAATGGGCCACCAAAGGGTGGAAATGGAAATCTCCCAAGCAAATCTCAACTACCCCTCAGTTTTGCTAAAGGAAGGTAATTTTAAAAAATAAATAAACTCACTTACATTTAGATAAGTCCATGAACTCTTTAAAGGTAAATATTCTTAGATGAGAGATGTAAAGATTCTAATATACTTAGTTATTCACTTCTTGCCCTGCCCCATATGAGATTATTGTCCTCTTGATGGAAATAGCATCTATTTCTCTGCCACCTCCTCCATTTCTATCTTCAAAGCTCCTTACCTGTGTTTCTGCATCTTTTACTTTGTCCCTGCTCGTGAACAGGAGGCTGCAGGCAAGGATTTTTCCCTTCAGCTTAATGGTTTAGCTCTTGTGGCAGTGCATTTATAGGCTCCCCACCCCACCCCCTGCCATACACACAAACACACACACACACACACACACACACATACCACACACACACATTCTCCTTGGTTTCTCAATCGAGTCTGTGTCAACCCAAAACTGGCTGTGCTGACACACCTTTTTTCCTCCTCCTCAAAGGAGCACTTCAGCACACCAACCCTATTGGATATCTCTGCTCTCTGCCCTCCCAGATAGGGAAGTGACAGGCAACTTCTGCTTAAGCCACTTCTGTGTGTGTGTGTGTGTGTGTGTGTGTATGTTTAGCCACACATTGCATTGTTCCAGATGATAGAGGTGGTATTTCAGTAAACCCTGAATTATCAAGATGGATGGGAAGTTTAGTCACTGAAGCATTAGGTCTCCAAGGGATTTCACCAGAAGGTTATAATGGGTTTGTTTTGTTCAGGGACTACTAATGACAAACTGTTCTGTTTTGGGAATTTTTGAGAGTTTTATTAGTATTTCATTATTGAGCTTTCTGGAGCTAGTCCCAAAACTGAGTTTTAAAGTAGAGGCCCCAGGACATGTCGATATGAACAAGGCAATTAATCTGTGCTCTGTTGCCTGGTCTAAATGAGATGATTCTTCCCCCCAGTTCCTTTTGTTCTTTGTTTCTTCTAAAGAAAATAGTGTCAAAGATAAGAAAAAGTATTATCCCTAGATAATGAATAGGAAGAATTCATGGCCAACACTTGACCGACAATAATAATATTTACTCACTTTTACATCATGACTTTCCTCACAATGCCCCTGTGAGTTAAGCAGTGTGTTTTCTACTTTACAGATTAGGAAATTGAGGCTTTGAGAATGCAAATGTTCTTATTCCCAGTCCCTTACTCTTTCCATATTCCCATTTTGTCCCTAATAGCTAATATTTCTAAAGCCCTTGAATATTTGCAAAGCACTTACATGTATGATTTCATTCAAGCTCCAGAAAAAAAAAACATCTGTTAATCAGATCCAGCATAGAAATAGAGCAGTCATAGGAATGGAAACAGTAACAAAACAACCAAAACTCAATGCTAGTAAATTATAAAGACTAACCTTGGCTTTAGCACAGCAGTATAAGAAGTAGTGTACTACTGGGGAAAGCATAGTCATTTTTAAGTCAGAGACTCTGAGTTCAAACATTTCTTAATTTTCCTCCCTTTAAAATGGAAAGAGGGGGAGGGTTGGAATAGATAGTATAGGCAGCTAGGTGGCATAGTAGACGGAGGGCTAGAACTGGAATCAGGAAAACTTGAGTTCTAATATGGCCTTAGAAACTTACTAGCCTTGTAACAAATGGCAGGATGTATTTATTGAGCATATATAATTTGCAAAAAGGGAGGTGGAAGTAGCTTAATGAATTCTTAGCTAATTCTTGTAAATATGATGGTCTACTTGATTTATTAATCTTCCCTTTTCTATGCCTCAGTTTCCTCATCTATAAAATGAAAAGGTTAGATTCAAAGAACTTTAAATTTTTCTCTAAATCCAAATTTTTGGTGCTGGAATTCTAAGAATTCTACATTCTGAAGAAAACAGAGAATTCAGCCATACCTCATACCTTTGCCAACTAGAGAAGACTAATTTCTAGTATTCAGTTCCAATCAAATAAGACATCACACAATGAGAAGAGTCATAAAAAATGTTAAATTAGGAAAGCATCTTAGATCTTTTAGACCAATTCCCTTGTTCCATAGTTGAAGCATTGCTATTTGATCAGTCAATAAGTATCTTTTAAGAAAAATAGTCCCAGTCCTCTGGAGCCTTACATTCTAATGAGGAATATAACATTCAAACAACTATTCATAATATAAGATATATATGGGGCTAAAACTGGAAATTGAATAGATGCCCTTCAATTGGAGAATGGCTGAATAAATTATGGTATGTTAATGTTATGGAATATTATTGTTCTGTAAGAAATGACCGGCAGCAAGATTTCAGAGAGGCCTGGAGAGACTTGCATGGACTGATGCTGAGTGAAATGAGCAGAACCAGGAGATCATTATACACGGCAACAACAATACTATATGATGATCAATTCTGATGGACATGGCTCTCTTCAACAATGAAATGTTTCAAACCAGTTCCAATTGTTCAGTGAAGAAAGCCATATACACCCAGAGAGAGGGATGTGAAATGTGGACCACAACATAACATTCTCATGCTCTCGATTGATGTTTGCTTACATTGTGTTTCCTTTATTTGATTTTTTTTCGTGTAGATACGATTTTTCTTGCACAACAATGATAAGTGTGGAAATATGTATACATATATTTGATCTGTCAAGTATTTTAACATAATTAACATGTAGTGAATATCCTGCCATCTGGGGGAGGGGTGGGGAGTAGGGGGGAAAATTTGTAACAGAAAGCTATGTAAGGGTTAATGTTGAAGAATTACCCATACATATGTTTTGCAAATAAAATAAAATTTAAAAAAAAATAAGATATATATGGGTTAAATTGGAGATAACTTAGAAGGAAATCATTAAGATTGAAAATAGGCTTTGGGCAGAAGAAAGATTTTAACTGAGATCTGAAGGAAGCCAGGGAAACCAGAGATTAGGAGGGAGAATATTACAAGTATAGGAAACAGTAAGAATGCCAAGAGTCAGGAGATGGAGTTTCTTATTCAGAGAATAGCAAAAAAGATCCAGAGTCCCCAAATCATAGAATACAAGGAGGGAAGCAGAGTGTTAGAAGACTAGAAGTGTAGGAAGGGACCAGATTATTAAGAGTTTTTAAATGATTTTATATTTGGTTCTGGAAGTGACAGGGGGTCAGTGGAATTTCTAGATTGGGAGTGGGGGTTGGAAACAATATAATAAAACTTGTGCCTTAGGAAATTCAATTTGACATCTTAATGAAGGAGGGTCTGGAGTTAAGAGAGACTTGAGGAAGGAAGACCAATCAGAAGGTTATTGCAATATTGGAAAAATCAACCTAATAGTTGATTTAATTGACTTGATCATTAATAATTTTACTAAGATCCATCAAAATAGTATTTGTTGAATCATACAAAATGATTATACTTTTCTAATTGTTGAATGTCATAAATCTCTATTGTATCTCTCTCTCCCTTTCTCTCTCTGTCTCTTTGTCTGTCTGTCTCTCTCCCCATCTTCTACTAGATTAAAAGTTCTAACAACATATGTATATCCTCTATATGTAAGCACTTAATAGATTCGTATTTAAGGAATGAAGAAAGGAAAGCTCAGATGAGTAATAAAACACAGTCTTCAGATCTAGCCAGGTATGTTAAATCAGTGTGAATTCATTCCAGCTAGAAAATCTCACCTACAGTCATCAGCCCCTCACTGGAGAGAGAGAACTTCAGAAAATCAACTTTGCTCTCTGCAGTCAACATAAACACATTTATCTTAGTCCATCATGTTTCATCATGTTTGTAGAGCATTCCATCAAGAACTTAAACCATGTTTTAGTCAACAAGGGATACCCTTTTGCAGAAACATAGTAATCTTGTAATCTATAAAAAGAGGTTTGTATAATTCTTTCTAGGGATAAAGTACAATTACAAGGGAATAGCTTACTTGGTGTTTTTAAAAAGTAGAGTTTTAGAATCAAGTCACCCAAACATCTCTCAAACATTGCTCCTATTATAAAATCCTCTAAGGAAAAAAAGGTAAGTTTTTGGTTGTTCTTCAAATAGTTAGCCTACTTTTTCTGACTGCTGCTTGGTGGAATTTGTCCTTTCTATACCCCCATTGACATGATAGAAAAGGGGTGATCTAAAAAAAGCATTATTGAAATTTCTCTGATGTTCCAGGAGAAAATCATTTAGGATATCTACTATAAGGATTGGATTGGATTGACGACACCTCACTAAAGGGATTTTATAAGTTCAAGGATCAGTAACCAATGAAAAAAGTAAGGAAAAATTTCAGTCCTCTTTCATTTCACTGTGTAGCAAAAGGTTAAAGGAAGTTGATTTTAACTGACTTCATATCTAAGTTTGAGATAGAAGGGGTGAAGAAGGAACAGATGAAATCCTTAGTGACTTAAAATATAGGACAAACATAACTAAGAATTCCTCCATCTACAGAAAAATACAGCAGGGCAATTAAAAAAGGATGGGGCAGCCAATTCCCAAGAGAATTTGATCTCTGGTGAAGGGTGTCATGATAATAAAGCCCAAAGATTGATAGCCTAAAACTGAGTAAGGAAATGTAGCATAGTCTAGCCAAGACCACTAGAAACAAAAACTTGGTCTTCAGATCTTATTGGGGAAGCATCCTCTTCTATAAAATGATGTCAGCACCCTGGGAATAGAGCTCTGATCATCTTACCTTAGTTATAGCTCTGAAATATGGTCATATCACTACACATATGAGACCACAGAAGAGATGAATTGCTTAGGAAAAAAAGAAAAGGAGACAGCATAATACAATAAAAAGAATAGTGAAATCAAAACAAAGAAACATGGGTTCTGGTTTTGCTTCTGATACTTTCTAGCTGTGAGAAAGTCCCTATACTTTTTTGAGGAGAAAGTAGAATAAATGTGGGGGAAAACAACTCTTAAGAAAAATCAACTTAACAGGTTAAAGAAACAATGGACTCATTTAAATAGAGACGTTTAGACTGGCAAAGATATCAGGATGAGCTTTACAGGATTTCTATCTTGAAAGAGACTTGTACTAACATTTGTAAGTGTTAGTAATATTCTCTAGATAATGATGAGGATCAGGAAAAAAAAAGTTTGTAAAGCACTTTGCAAATATTAAAGTTCTAGATAAATGTCAGCTATCATTATTACCAAACACAGAATCTTGATTTTTAAAGATTTATTATCTACTAGAACTTTTTTAAGAAGCTTTATCAATATAACAAAAATGTGCATAAAGACCCATTCATAGAAACATACTCAGACTTGTATTTAGTTCATAAAGTTTGAATAAAGTTTGAATAAAAGAAGAAGGAAAGAGAAATTCTAAAATCAAAAATAAGAGGACACAGGATTTAGAGCTGAGAGAAGCCTTATATGATCTCTAATTCACTCCTTTCATTTTTCAGATAAGAAAGTTGAGATGCAGAGAATTAAATGACTTTCCCAAATTCACAGAAACACTTCAAACCCAGGTTTTATGACTACAAATTTAATGTTCTTTTCATTACAGAGGGGTTGACAGCCAAGAGTCTATGGCTACTGCAGTATGTACAAATGAATCCCCTGCTTAAGGCAACTTTGGATTAGATCTCATGCCAATGTCCAAATAGGAAGTGTTTGAGAGCAATGTGGTATGGTGGATACAGAAGAAGACAATCTAGGTTCAAGTCCTCTTTCACACATTAATTGTGGGATCCTGGACAAGTCATTTAACCTCAATATTCTAAATCTATAAATTGCCTAAAAGGTATTGGCCAATATCCATAATGGGAGTTTTCTCAACAGGGAATCCAGAAATCACAGGTCCAGGCCCAACCTATTTTATTTTATCTGGACTATCTATTTTATTTGTACAGATGTTTTACTCCTAAGGGAATGTTTAATCATGTATCATCGGTGGAACATTCCAGTCATCCAAACAAGCTGTAGGTTAATTTTCCATAGTGCTTTAAAAGGTATTTTTCAAACAAATCTGAGAATAGATAGTAGATATGTTATTATCCCTGTTTAAGAAATGAAGAAATTTATACTCAAGGAGGTTAAATGATTTGTCTCATGTCATACATGTCAGAAGCAGAATCTGAACTCAGACTTTCAAACTCTAAATCTAATATTCACTTCTTGAAAGAGACTGAAATATGTTCTCTAGGCCAGGGCTTTTAAGAAGGCTTTTTCCACCCCTTCTTCCCCAAGAAATTTTTATACAAATACATGTATATAGGTATATAAATTGGTATTCAAATCAAACATTTACTAATAATGTCATAATTTCAAGACTACTGCATCACCTAGCTGCTCCTTTATTCCTCCGAGAATTTCCATTAATTAATACATCATTTCCTTAAAATAGCTGATCTCAGTAATTGTTAGGAGGCGCATAGATAAGAAACTAATTTATATTAACTTATGACTGATGAATGACTTATAGTGAGTTCCACATAACTAATGCATTAAAGCCTGACTTTGGGGTCAGAAAGATGTGGCAAACACTGTCTAAC
>JAJPUD010004695.1:141245-175871 GCA_023553655.1 Myrmecobius fasciatus
GTTCCTCCATACATTTTTTTTCCTCACCACTTTAGCAAACTGTCAAGAAAAGCTATAGAATCAAAAATAACTTTAGAATAAGAAATCTCAATGGCAATCTAGTCCAAAGTGCAACTGGAAAATAATCTCCACAAAGAGTCTTGCCATTTTTGCTTAAAATACATGAATTAAAAGGAAACTCCTTCCTGAAGCAACTCATTTCACTTCTAAATAGTTCCCATTGCTAGAACTATCTTCTTTGTATTCAAGTTTAAATTTGTCTCTTTGTACCTTCCACTTTTTTTCCCTAATCCTTCATTCTTGAGCCAAATGGAATAAATCTAATACATATCCCATGAGAAAGCCCTTCAAATACTTAAAGGCACCTATCATGCCCTATCTAAATGTTGTCTTCTATAAATTAAACATTCTCAGTTTATAGGATTGTAAGAGAATAAACTTAGAAGATATCCAGTTTGACCTACTTATTTAACATAAAATCCATGCCCTAAGAAAAAAGGCCAAGATCTCCCATTGCATCCAGGGCCATCTCTAGTCATCCTGACTTATACCTGGCCATGGACCCAGAAGGCTCCCTAGAAGAAAGTGAGGCAGGTGACCTTGCACAACCCTCTCTCATTTAAATCCAATTCACTTGTGTGTCACAGCATCACCTCCCTGATGTCATGGGTCTCTTTCAGAACGGAGGACAAACAACATGGCCTCAAACATGTTTTATGTTCCTGTCAAGGAGGCATAGTTCCATGCCCCTGTTCAATTCTGGAAACCTGATCTTAAGATAATTGTTTTCTCTGTGTGACTCTTTGCTTCTACCTCAGAATTATTTCAGTAGAATCTTTCAATATATTTGGTGTAGAACTTGTGTTTTTGTCTCCCTAAATGTGGCATCCACAGATCCCTTACATTCAAGCATACAAGATGTCAAATGCACATTACAAAGAGGACAGTCATTACTTCAAAGAAAAATGCAAAAGAGCAAACACACACACACACACTCACACACACACACACACACACACACACACACACTACATAAAACACTCAGCGTAGCAGCTCCCTTGGGAAGGGTCATAAACCTGTAAACCTTAATAACAATTCCACAATAATCTAGGGAATGAATCCTTTTCCAAGTGCATGAAGGCAAATATTTTAATAACCAGTTCTCTGAAGGAAAACTGTACACCAGACATACCTTTAATTTACATTATTAACATTTTTTCCAGCACTTTCTTAAGTCTGGACAATCAAAACAATAACAAACCCAGGCCTGCTTTGTAGCATTTTCCAATTTCTAAAGGGTAAATGCTTACACTGAACATTTTACCGCTAGCGCCCCTAGTTTCCTATTCACTTGGCCTCAGATATTCCTGTCTCATCCCCAACCCACCAGTTTAATGGAAGCCCCTACAGCAGTCCTGTTTTCGTTTTTTCTGCCTGCTTGGTTTATTATTTAAACCCCAACTGGACTGAGATTGCTGGTTCTGCTTTAACTTTGAACCCCCTTATTCTGTGGGAATTGCCCTGGCAGACTCAGTTTCTGGGGCCATTTTCTGTTTCCTGGCAGTCTCTCTGATCCACTTCCCAGTCCTGTAACCCCAGTTCTTTAATTAGTATTCAGCATCCTCTAAGAACGTTGCAGTTTGGGTATCAGGCCTCTGAGTGATTCGCCTGCTTCGGTGGTCTGACACAGTGTGCACACTCTGACACTCTGACACTCTGCTCTGCAGCAGTGTTTCCCAGCCTGTCTGTTCTTCTGGGCAGGGACAGGTGGGGCAATTTCAGGCCTCCCCCTTCCCCCTTGGAGTCTCTGACAGCTGTGCTGTGTCCCTCCTAGAGGGGCTAGCACAGCTGCCTTGGGCACTGCTGCTCCCTCTGCAAGCAGAGGCTGAGTTAAGTGCACAAACTACTGCAGACCTAACATCGCACTGTCCATCTCAAACTGGATTCCCTGGCTGAGATGGAGCTCCAGAACTGCAGAGGACCTGACAGGCTTGCAACAAGGAGGACTATGGAAGGCTGTTAACAGCTCTGGGGCTATCAGAGAGAGACGTACCATCATCATAGGTCCTTGCACCTTTCCTAGTTTTATTTTGGTTTATCTGCTCCTGGTACGATCCATCAAAATCATGGTGCTGAGACCTTCCTGGTATCTGGGGGAAGGTGATTCCATGATTTGAATATTCAGGAGAGAGAGTGTGGAATGTTGTGCCACAGTTCTATGTCTCAGTTTCCCTCAATTGTTCTGTCTCAGTTTCCCAATTGTTCTGCCTGGTGGAAAACTCCTTGTATCAGTGAATATACTTTAGCTCTGGAAGAATCCCCCGAGTTTTGCTTACTTGTGTACCTGCTTCCTCAGGTTTATTTGTACTCTGAGGAAGGGCCTGGACCTACTGTATATTAAGTGGGGAGGGCTGTGTATGGCCCGCAGGGAAACTTGCTGTTTCTATGACAATAACTCAGGGTTGTAAGGGAATCTCTATCCACAGTCAGAAAACGCATCTAGGAGTGTAAAACAGCCTGATGGCAATCCATGTTCTGGTATCAGTCTCTCTTTAATTGGTCTCCCTGGATGACCTCCCTGATAGACCCCCTCGCCCTCTTTCTGCTAGCCCTACTGGTCGTCCCTTGCTTGATTAACTGTTTAACCAGTTAATCCAGTCAGAAGCTGTTTGTTGCTAAAACCACTTACTCCACTCTGGCCTCTGATGAGTCCAGCTTCTGACTAGTTACAAATAAAAGGGGGGAGTGAAATGGACACTGTGGGTAAAATGGATGCTATCCCTGGCACTGCTTGGCCACTCATGAGACTGTGAGAATGTTACCTCTGCTTGAACTCTGTCTGAAGTTAGAACTGTGTTGCCAGCTTTTCACTCCCCAATGCAGATGATACTCCCTGTTTCCAACCACTGGTCCATATGGCCTCCAGATGCACTGCCTTATTCATATCTATGACCAAAGACCTTGACTACTTGACTAATAGAGAACTTAAAGAAAAGTTGCCTCCCTGTTATACTTTGACGCCTGCCTGGGAAAGAAATTTTTAGAGTGATAAATGTTTCTAAACATTCTTGTGATTTTCTCCCATAAATATGTGTCCCTAAAACTCCTCAGGACTGACCCCCTAGTCTTGCACTGGGCAGGGTTCAGTAGCTGGCTAGCTAATAAATGCTCTTAAAATCAAATTATTTTGCCTGTCCTGTATTTTCTCTCATCTGGGCATTTCTATATCAGGCAGTAGGAAGTAGCTGAACAGGTTAATATTGTACTGCAGTAATGGTGACACAGTGTCTAGGAGGAGGAAGAGAATAGATTGGGCTATTGTGATCATGGATGCAGAACACTAAGGAAATCTGTCAGTCTTGTCCAACTCTTTGATTACATTAGGGATTTTCTTAGCAAAGATACTGGAGTGGTTTGCCATTTCCCTTCTCATTTTACAGAAGAGGAAACCAAAGCAAACAGGGATAAGTGACTTGCCTAAGGTCCCACAACCGAGATCACATTTGAATTCACAAAAATGATTCTTCCTGATTCCAGGCCCAGACTTCTCTCTGCTGTGCCACTAGTGCCTCTGGAAACCTTAAAGAGGTTTAAATGCTGCTGTTATTTTTTGTCATTATCATCTTCATTGTTGTTGTTGTTATTGTTATTTTGAGATTATAGTCATTAGGACTCCAATCTAGTGAAAATTTCATTCTCTGACTTCTACAGTGTTTCTGCTGAGCTCAAGCAATGGCAATGGTAAGTGTGCTGGTGAATGCTTAACAACTCAACTCTCCAGGAGGAAAAATGTATATGCATGGACTTTTAAGTTTAATCTTGCATTATTAATATTATCTTAAGTCTGTACAATTAACAAAATCAAGGCAATTTATAGTAATTGCCAATGTCTGAGGTAAAAATGTTCACATTGAAAAATTTATCAACCATCTCTCAAAAGTCAGGGTGGGCTCCATTCATACCCTTATTTAGCCCCATTGAATTTGTTTACCCTGGTCAAACCATATCTGAAGAACTGTAATCGTTTAAATGTGTCACAATTGAGTAGGGAAATAGATAAATTGGAAAGCATCCAGAGGAAAATAGTTAGAATGGTGAAAGGCTTTAAGATTTTGCCATGTGAGAATAGAATGAAGAAACGGGAAATTTTAACATGAAGATGAGAAGATTAGGAAGAATATTCAAGGAGGACAAGATACTTTCTAGTGTTTGAAGAGTTGTTAGATGAAAGAAAGACTCTTTATATTCTTTTTGAATTTCCTCCTTTTGAATATTGGCACCCTTTGGGGAAAATGTCAACTCTATACTTAATCATTTATTTTCTCCCATAAAGAGAATCAGTGAGAATATTACAAAAAAGCTTTCAACTCAGTTAATTAAAATCCCACACCAAAAGACACTGCATAGTGTATATCAAACAATAATAGCTAAACAGGTGAATATAACCTGGTACTGCATTAAAAGTGGCATAATGTCTAGGACTAGGAAGGACTAGAATAAGAAAGTAGTTTGCCATTCCCTTCTCCAGAGGATTAAGGTAAACAAAGGTTAAATCATTGTTAAGGACCACGCCTAAATATGAAGGGGCTGGTCGATTCTCCAAAAGCCCCCACAACTTCACAATACACTTGAAGGAATTGCAAATCAGCCCTTACTGATGCAGATGTTGCTTGTGAATTGGGAATGAATAAATTGGAGGCAAGAGAGAAAAGGTTAGAGAATGCAACTGCCTCTCAGTCTCCTTGTGTCATTATCATCCTCTAACATGAAGGGATCTATTCTTCTGGTCAGAATTAGATCCCCAACAGCCACTAGCAGGGGGCTCCCTTAATAAATGGTGCCTGAACAGGGACACAAGAAATGCAAGAAATTAAGAAGCAGCAGTGTTTGAGAGCTGTTTGTGAGTAGAATCCTCCCAGGAGAGTTCTTTTGGTAACCCTCGGGAACGAAAGGGAGAAGAAATCCAGTAAGACTTTTTTAGTGGGGGTAATTAAAATGGGCCAACACATCAAAGGAATGAGCCAGGAGACTGATGAGAGACTCATGAAAAATGCCTGTTCTGACTATATAGTCCTCTTCTCTGTCAGAAAGTTTGCCTCCATGATAGACTATTATGATGTTAGAGTAAATTACATCTCACAAGATTCAACAGCTTCTCATCCTGCAGCCATCCAGAGGAATAGGATGGAAAAGACTTTGATAGTGCTGTTTGCATTCCTCAGCATGAGGTCTCAGATAACAGCCACTGGCACAGTATTGGACAAACTTACTGACCATGCTATTGAGGGATATAGAGGTCCAGCCTCTACTAGGGTTCTCAGGGAAACTGAGACAGGAGAAATAGGGTCGGGGTCAAAGGAAGACAGGAGTCAGAAGTACAGCTTGAATAAGGAATTCATGGGAGAGATGCAAAAGCTCTCGGTTGCTCTCTTTTCCCTCAAGTTCCCTCAGGCTTTATTTTGTATAGTAAACAATGGTTACACACTTTTCTGATTACATATACATTTCCTTAGGTCAACATAGTCAAGTTTACAGTTTACATTTATGCAGACAATTAAATCAGTGACATATCTCTATCTGGTGCCTAGTTCAAAGATTCCTTCTTATAAATTATTATATTTGACATTTGAATAGATACTATTAACTACATTACTTCATGGTTAAATACTATTAACTATATAACTAAATTACTTAAACGCTAACTATTGATTATCTTACTTCATGATTAAATGCTAACTATGAGCTATATTGCTTTATGGCTAATAATAAAAGATGAATGTTAGTGACTTTTGTTAGTTTACTTATGTATATTTTGTTATTCCTATGGATAGCTTAATCTCTTTATATTCTTAGGATGTTTTCTTCTAAAGGGGAATTTGTAGGGTCAGAATCCAGGTTAATGAGTGCCAACATTTCATACTTTTGGAATGCATCTGTCATTTGCCTCAGAATAAAATTGATGTTATTAGGATAGAAAACTTCCAGTATTAAAAAACCCAATGATATTAATTATAGAAGGAAATATTGTTTTCTGAATGGGTGCTGTGCACATCCAATCTCAATGCTCAGTAGCTTAGAGATTTCAGTTCCCAACAGGGGGGAAAATCATAGTGTGCCCATAAAACAAACAAACAAAAAAACCCCGGAAAATTGTTAAGGACCACACCAAGTGTGAAGGGGCAGGTCGCTTCTCCAAAAGCCCCCACAGCATTAATCATAACACGTGAAGGAGTTGCAAATCAGTCTTTACTGATGAAGATGTTGCTAGTGGACTGGGAATGAAATAAATCGGAGGGAAGAGGAAGGAGGTCAGAGAATGCAGCTACCTCTCCAACTGTCTCCTTCTAGCGTTATCATCCTTTCACATGAAGGGATCTATTCTGCTGGTCAGCAGCCAGTAGCAAGTGACCCCCATAACAAGTCATCTAAGAGTTAACTGTCATGGCTGAGAGAGATTGCTGACACTATGCTGAGAAAAAACACAGAAAGAAAGAACTAAGAGAATGTCTTTCCTTAAAAGGGAAAAAACTCCTGTGTTAAGGAAAAGTCATCCCAGGAAGAATTCTTGAGATCACTTTAACTGCTATTTTGAGAGAACTGAGTTGTTATTGCTGTTGTTGTTGCTGCAACTGTTTTTATCCTTTTTTGTTGAGGATTAACTTAAAAAGATTTAAATGAGGCAGAGCTCACAAAGTCATCAGCCTCATTTTCTCCTCCAGAGTTATCAAAGTCCAGTGGCAAGACATCAAAACAACATGGCTCAGGATAGAGGAGACATTGCCCTTTTTTGAATCATTCGTGGCCACTGAAGTCTGTAATAAGTGGTGATGCCGACTAACTTTTTTCAACATTAATGCATAACTGAAATAGTTTAATATGTTTTTGTTTTGCTTATTATACTGTTAGATGAGTAGTAACACTGAATATATGATAAGAAGGTTTGAAATTTAGAAAGAAACAAGTTTAGGAGGAAAGAATTTTCTCTGGTTTGTTTATAAACTGTTTATAAAGAGTAAGGTTCTCAGAAGTCATCCATTTTTAATGAAAGATATCTTGTATTTTTATCAAATTATAAGAAATATCAGAAGACACCCTCTTGACTTTCTTAGAATCTTCTTACACTTTTTTATGTAAAGATGGGAACCAGTAACAGAAAGAGAAGATTGAAGGGTGGTATGGTGGTCAGTTAGAGCATGAATGAATGAATGAACTCAATAACACACAGGCAATATATGGACTCTTATCCATAAAGCCTGTTACATTTGCAAAAGATCTAATTAATTCTATTGTAAAGGAAAAGGTCCAAATAACACTATCCAAAAGTGAAATAGGTAGCCCTAGGAGATGGTAGGTTCCTCTCTTCAGAGGTCTTCAAACAAAATACAGATTGCTATTTAGCCAATACATTGCTGATGCCTCTCAATTTTAGAATCTTAGAATCTAAAAAAGAGGGAACTTGGAAGTGGCCAAAAAACATTATAGGCAAAAAAAAAAGTGGAAATGAACAATGCCAATTCTGAGGAAAACTGCTGGGGCAGGATCTTGCTTTTACTTATCTCTTGGTGGAAATTGGTTGTTATACTATACTATTTATTTTTCATTGTGAAGTATATGGTGAAAACATTCTGGAAAAGTTCCATCTTTTTTTTTTTTTTAATTTTTTTTTCTTTTTTTTTTTTTTTGCTTTTGCTGAGGCAATTGGGGTTAAGTGACTTGCCCAGAGTCACACAGCTAGGGAATGTTAAGTGTCTGAGACCAGATTTGAACTCAGGTCCTCCTGACTTCAGGGCTGGTGCTCTATTCACTGTGCCACCTAGCTGCCCCAAAGTTCCATCTTTTTAAAAAGAAATCCAATATGATACATTAGCAGCAAAATAGTACCATTTCATTGACAAAGATCAGCCTTACTGTGAATCCTATACTAAATATAGAAAACTCAAAGATAATCCAAGTCATAGTCCTTTCTCAAAAAGTCTACAAAAGAGTTTGAGAAAAAAAAAAAACAAGGACACAAATAATTGTGTAATACAAGTTAGAATATGATTAATTCATTGGAAAGGGCAAAGAGGCTTCAGACATTTCAGGAAGGCAAAGAAAGTTGCTCTAAGAGTGAGAGAATAGGAATTGGAAAACTAGTTCACTAAAGAAGTGCTGACTATGTTAAATCTCAAGGCTGATCTCAAGTCTTAACTTCCTGGGTAATCTTGCACCAGACATTTAAACTTACTGTAGGTCAGTTTCCTCATTTGTAAAATAAGAGGATTGAATCAAATGACCTCAGATCTCTTCCAGCTCTATATTTATATTCTTAACTCACATTTATATAATATTTAAATGTATACAGCTTTTAGTTTTATGTAGTATTTCATAAAGGAAAGTGATCTTATTCTTCTAGTTATCAGTGACTCCACCCTTCCTTAAATCCCTGTGTATTTCTTCTTTATATTATCCTATAGCACTTATTGGTGAATGTGTTAAATTCATTTAATAGAGTATAAATTGCTTAGGGATAGAAACTACATTATTTTTTTTTTAATCCTCATCACCTAACTGGCACTTAGTAGGCGCTTAACAAATGCTTAATGATTGTTTTAATTTTTGCAAAACACACTAACGCTATGAGATAGCTTAGTGCAGATGTTATTGTCTCCTTTGGAAAGGTAAGGATATTGAGATTCAGAGAATTTAAATGACCCTCATCAATAATCCTTGCAGGTCCCCAAACTTTCTGGCATTATATATCACTTTTATAAATATTACAGACTTTCAAGGTTTTGTCTTATGGCACTTCTTAATAATCTACCTGATTCTCCAAGGTAGTCAACCTCAAATCAATGTTTTCAGAAAGAAACTCTCCTCAACTGGTCACACAGCTGTCATGATGACTAAGAAAACAATGATAAGAGTGTCAAAGAAAAAATGGAGTTACTAGCCACAATAGCCTACAGAGGAAAAAGTCTATCAATCAGCCTTTCCTTAAGTAAGATGGAGTAAGTGAACAGGCAATAAAACTTAGAATCCAACCTCTCCACACATTTGTGATAGACTGTGTTCCTGACATGGAAGATGATATTGTAATGCTCTGAGAGAAACTGAGGCAGTACTACTAATTGGAGATTATTTAATATTTTATTGATGGTAGTGGAGAGTTTAGAATCCATAGCTATAGGTGGGACTGAATGGGACTCTCGTCTCAAAGCACCCAGTCCCAGAGAGTTAGATTGGCAGCCATTAGCCAGCCATCTGGATCTCAAAATATCCTTCGATTAGTAAGTTTGCTCCAACCATTCTTATAGGGCGCTCAGGGGAACAAAGAGTTCAAGAGGCAGAAGGAGGAGTAGGGAACTGAGAGGACTGGAGTTCCAGGAAAGGACTATAAATTCAGTCCTGACAGGTTGGGGGTATAGAGGAAAGATCATAAATTCTGATAAGTTTGGGAAGAAGCTAGGAGACACTGAGTCTGAAAGCCAAAAGATAAGAAGTATGTCTAGGTATTTGAGATGGGCCATCTGGAGGTTTTATGACTCTTTGGAAATGCCAGTGGCCATTTCTTTGCAGCCCAATTATCTCTGAATGGGGGGGAGGGGAGAATTGTGACTGAGGCAGAACAATTAAGGGAAACTGAGACATGGAACTGTGGCACAACAATATTGGAGCTGAGAAGTATTATAATATTAATATTTTATTTTCAGGATTTGAGAACTGACATTTTCAGAGTTGGAGACAAAGGCCTGAGACCTCCTTGAACTATCATGATATTTGAGTTAGAAGATTCTTTCTCTGAAAGAACAAAGGAATCACATTCCTGGTCCTGATTCAGTTTTGGGGGAGGGGAGTTTAGAGTATTCCAGGCAATTGGAGTTGTGATTTGCCCAGTGTCATACAACTAGTAAGTATCAAGTGTCTGAATCAAATTTGAACTCAGATCCTCCTAACTTTGGGGACTTTGCTCTATAACTACACCACCTAGCTGCCTGGACTCAGATTTAATGGGCCAAAATGGGTAGCTGTGGTGACACACATAGGTTATAACCAGCAGAAGAAATCAAAAGAAGAAACTGAAAGATCAAAGGAATAACTGAAAGAAAGGCAGAGCTGTAGCAGGAAAACAAAAGGCCATAATGAATCTGAGGGTTTGAAAGGAATAGAACAGAGGAATATAATTTTCAACTACCAGTTGTATTCACCTCTTCCTACTCTTTTCTTAACTTTACTTCTACACATCAGTTCACTAATAGACACTACAATTTACTTTGCTTGTTTCTTTTATCTAATCTTTCCTGTACCTTGCTATTACATCAAATCTAGAGAGGCTAGGGATTATCTAGTGATTCACAAACATTAAGAACAGAATGTGAAGAATTTTCCTAAGTGGTGACTGAGCTGATTGTGTTACTAACTTTTAGTCTGGATCTGCTAAGTGGCACAGTTCATAGAGTACTTGACTTGGACTCAGGATAGACCTGAAATCAAATCATTTACTAGCTGTGAGTAGGCAAAGTTTTCACCAAACTTCTAGGAGAATAGAAACTCTTGTTATACCCATTTTATAAGTGAGGAAACTGAAGTTGAGAAAGGTTAAATGAGGTCACACAGTAAGTATTTGAGGTAGGATATGAAGTTAGATCTTCCTGATTCCAAGTCCAACACTCCATACACAGTGCCATTTAAATATCTATGTAATAGTCCAAACTAAACCTCACTGCTCATAAAGTAACCCCTCCTAGAACATATATAATAAGTGGTCATTCAGTCTCTACTTGAAGACCTCCAAAGAGGTGGAAATAGAACTCAGAAGATTTAATTGCTAAATGTTCAATGTAAACATTTATATCATGGGAATCTAAAAACATAACAAATCATTACTTGATTTATTATCATGTTAATTGTTTAGACTTAAGAATGTGTTGAAGAAAATGTTAATAATGCAGATTAAACTAAAGATCCTCCTTTAGTCCATTATATCGCTAGTATTTTTAGTTGCTTTATCACATTGTTGGCTAATATTGATCTCACTAAACACTAGGAGAAACCCCAGATCTGTTTCAGATAAACTGCTGTCTAATGGGACCTTCCATATCATGTACTTCTGAAGTTGATTTCTTGATTGGATTTTACTTCATTAGATTCAGCCCAAATGCTCTAGCATATCAAAATTTCTTAGAATCTAGTATGTTAGCTAACCTTTTGTGACTTCTACAAATAGTGATGTACAGGCCACCTCTTTAGCTAAATACTGGTTTTTAAAAAATCTTAATCAGCACTGGGCCAAGGAGAGGTCTCTTCAAGTATTTTAGATAACAATCAAATTAGATCATTCTTTCTCCATTATTCTTGTCCTATACGGGACCTCTTTTATTCCTTCTGCAAATTTATACCCCAAATTCTTGCTGACAATAGCACAGACAATATAAAAATGGCAAGGCACTTCAGAAAATTTTTAAATATGTTTTTAAAATAACCCATCTTCTTGAGAAATATTACTTTTTACTTTTTAAACTACTATTACTTATTTATTTTTTAAATTACTATTTTACTTTATAGAAAGTTTATCTTTTTCATCTGCAAAATTTCTTCCAGTAATCCTTCATCTACCCCAAATCCAGAGAAACAAACCATATAATAAATATCTTTGAAGAAAAAAAATTAAAAGAGGAGAAAACAGCACAACTTATGTGTTAAAAAAAAAAAGTCTGAAAAGAAATGTGATATGCTACATCTATTCATCTCCCATCTCATTAAAGGGGTGAGATGGGAACATTTTCTCATCTTTTCTTTTGCACCATGCTTGTTCTAAATTTATGACATTCAAATGATTGTGGTTGTTGTTCTTTCCATTTACATAGTTGAGGATATTGAATATATTGTTTTCATGGCTTTGCTTATTTCATTCTGCATTGGTTTACATAAGTCTTTCCATACTTCTCAGACTTTATCCTATTATTGGTTTCCTTTAGTATAATAGCATTCCAGTAACCATCTCCCAACCAATGCTCCTATTATTTCCAATTCTTAGCTACTATTAAAAAAAAAAGTGCTACCATAAATATTTTGTATTATTTGTAATGGGACTTTCTTCTTGTTAATCCTCAGGGTATATGCCTACTAGAGAAAATTTCTGGGTAAAAGGCTATAGAATTTTTTGTCACTTTATTTGCATAATTGCATGTTGTTTTCTAAAAAAGAATTGTACTAATTTATAGTTTCATCAACAAGGCACTAGTATGCTTATCTTCCCCCAATCCCTTCAATACTGACTATTCCCACCTTTTATCATCTTTGCCAATTTGCTAGAAATTTTGCAGTCTTAAGGTTGCTTTGATTTGCATTTATCTTATTATTAATGATTTCCTATAGTTCCTAAAATTTGCAGTTTTTCTTACTCAAACACTTTAACCACTTATCTATTAAGGAATTGCTTGTGTGTGTACATGGACACATGTGCTTGTATACATGCACTCATACATCATACTTGTGCATACCTATCCATATGTATTAATCATCTAGCTTATCTTGGACAAAAAAACATTATCAGAGAAGTTTGTACAAGGATTATTTTGTTCATTTGACTGCTTCCCTTATTATTCTAGATACACTAATATTGTTTGTAACAAAAACTTTTTAATTTCATGTAATCACTTTTTGAAAAATTTTATCTTTTGTGATTGCTGCTCATTTGTTTAATTAAAAATGCATCTTCTACCCAAAATTGGGAAAGATACAGGATCTCTTTTCTTCTAAGTTTTAAAGATATTATCTTAAATAATAAAGTGAGATATCCATTTTGAGTTTCTCATAGAATATGGCATCAATTGTTGACTTAAGTCTATTTCTACACAGTACTTTCTAATTTTCCCCAACAATTTTTTAATCAAATAGAGATTTCTTTCCTAAGTAATTTATATTTTCTAATTTATCTATCATGAAGATGATCAAGAAAACTTTAAATGGGATCACAAAGAGTTGGACATGATTAAAAAACAACAAACTGACAAACAAAAGTGATAAATGCTTCATTCATTCATTCAAGGAAAAAAAAATTCTTATGAATGAATAAGAAAGCAAGCCCTGTATGTTGAGAAACATGGTTCATTGATGTTGGTTTTCATTCTCACCAGAAAATTGCTTTAGCTGAGGATTGCAGGAAGAAGCAATTACTGAAGTCAGCATAGTTACATAAGCCTCAGAGAAATACAAGGTAAATGAACAGAAAACAATTTGGGATTGTGTCAGAAGTCACTCAAATATTTTTACTCTTAGATCAAGTGATCCTATCATTGGGCACATTTCCCCAAAGACTTAAAAGACACATAGAAAGGCTGTATATATACCAAAATGTACAAAATTGTACTGGCAGAAAAATTAGGAAAAAAAAGAGAACCCATAATTTGGAGAGTTACTGACCAAATTGTGATATATGAATATAGTGGAATGTTATTGCATAATATGCATAATGATAGCAATAACATAAAGGAAACTGATTTTTAATTAACTGTAATGAATAATCTTGTTTCCACAGAAGAATCAAAAGTCTCTTCCTTCTTTTTTAGTTGAGAAGTGGAAAACAAAGGGGGTAAACAAAGGCTTACATACTCAGCAGTCAGTCACTTTACTGTTTTTTCTTACATGTTTTCAGTAGTTTACTCAGTGAAGAGGTGAGGAGTGAATGGGGAGATGGTAAAATATCTAAAAGTAACAATAACATTTTTTAAAAGAAAATTTCAAAAATAATTTTAAAATAATTGATGGGAATTGAGCAGTTGTAGGGGGAGGAGAAACTGTTCTAAGTTTTAAGGTATCAACAACTAATAGGGATTTCTTATTTATCTCATAAGATTTCATGGGTTCACAATTATTCCCTGACTATAAAAAATGATTCTCAAATCTATAGTATTTAGCCCTCATCTCTGACCGGAACTCCAACCCCACATTGTTAATTACCTGATGATGTTTCTACAAGTTTGTCCCCTGGGCATATAAATGGACAGCTAGGTGGCACAGTATATAGAGTGTTCATTTTCTTAACTTCAAATTGAGCTTCAGTCACTTACTAACTGTGTAACCTTAGGTAAGTCACTTAACCCTGTTTGTTTTAATTTGCATATCTGTAAAATGAGAGGGGGAAGGAATTGGCAAACCACTCCAGTATCTTTGCCAAAAAAACTAAACAAACAAAAACAAAAGCCAAAAAACCAAAAAACAATTGAAACACTCAATAAAAGGTATTTAAAACTAATCATAAACAGATTTTTAATCTCACTTATCTTGTTCTATCACCAAATTTTCTATGTCTCTCAAAAGCACAACAATCACCCAAATTCATAATTTGGAATCATTCTCAACTCCTTAAGGAATCTCCCCTCCCCTTTCCTTCCCTGTAATATCCAATTAGCTGTCAAGAAAAATCAAAGTCACCTGTCCACTGCATCCTGGGTCATCACTAGTCATCTTAATCTTTCTCTTGCTACTGGATTTAGTGTAATGCTCCAGGAGAAACTGAGGCAGTACTACTAATTGGAGATTATTAATATTTTATTGGTGGTAATGGAGAGTTTAGAATCCATAGCTATGGATGGGACTGGATGGGACTTTTGTCTCAAAGCACCCAGTCTCGGAGAGTTAGACTGGTAGCCATTAGCCAACTGTCTATCTTAATGTATCCAGCACTAGAGAGGTTGCTCCAACGATTCTTATAGGGCTCCAGCACTCAGAGAAACAAAGAAGCTCAAGAGGCAGGTGGGGTAGGGCACTGGGGGAATTGGAGTTCCAGGAAAGGACTATCAATTCAGTTCTGACAGCTTGGGGGTATGGAGGAAGGGTCATAAATTCTGATAAGTTTGGGAAGAAGCTGGGAGACACTGAGTCTGAAGCCAAAAGATAAGGGGTATGTCTAGGTATTTGAGATGGGCCATCTGAGGTTTTATGACTCTTTGGAATGTCAGTGGCCATTTCTCTGCTGCCCAATTATCTCTGAATGGGAGGGGGGGAGGAGGAGATTGCTACCGAGGCAGAACAATTAAGGGAAAATGAGACATGGGAACTGTGGCAGAACATTAGATACTCTCTGGAAGAAAGAGCTTAACCGATAACTTTGCACAATTCTGCCTCATTTAAATTTAATTCACAAACATAATACATTCATGATATCATTGGTCCTCTTCTAGAATGAGCAACAACATTGTTACAAGTTTTTTTGCAGTCATCCTTACCTCTCAATCCCCTGATCATATTCTAACTCAGACTGTTATACATCAATTACATTGTTGGTATATCCTCCTAATTGGCTGGAGTCCTTTTCTCCAGTCTTTTCCCTCCCTAAACAGTCACAAAGCTGCCAAACTGATATTTATGTAGGGTTAATCTAGGTTTAGAATTTGCATTTAACAGACACAGACTTGAAGAAAGTGGGTACAAGTTTATTACTGCTCAGAACCTTGATTCAAACAAGACATGAGAGAAAACATAGCATAAAAGTAATACACAATCAACAAACACAGTGATCACCATAATAATAAAGACAATATAAGAAACAAATAAACAATATACAACATACATTGTCACCATTCCAAGAAAGCATCAACACCTGAGGTTTTTGGCTTAGAGAATCCCTAATTACAGCCATTTAAGGTCTCTGAGTGGGGGGCTCCTAGGCAAGGAGTCTATTCCCTCCTGGATGAGATTCACAAAGTATCTTTATCACTAAGGGGTTTTTATAGGCTGAGAACAAAGAAGGCTCTACACTAAGTATTCTCATTTGATACATGACTCTTGAGATGAAGCAGCTTTCCAGGTTCAGGATGCTCCCATCTCCAAGGACCCACTAATAATCCTTATTAATCAATGCACAGAGAGGGTAGCCTTCCCTTCCTATGCTTCCTGGCATTCCATCACATAACTGCAAACACATTCTCATGTTCTTAGCAAAAAATTACACAAAGACATGGCCCAGATTCACTAGGATTCCTTACTCACTAGGATTCCTTGCACAAACCTGAGCCTACTACTCCCCTACTCAAAAAGGTTCAATAGCCCTTCCAGGTTAAAATGTAAACTCCTCTGGCATTTAAAAACTCTTTAGTGACCAGTTCTAACCAGATTGATTCCAACTTGCTTTCACACATCTTTCACACTTTTAACATTTCAGTCAAATTATCTTCACATTCCATATCCTGCCTTCATATATTTTTATTTGCCATCTCCCATGGCAAAATAAGGCATGTTCTACCTCCTCATCTCAACTTCTTGAAAGATCTAGGTTCCTTCCAGCTTCTTCTCCTACATGAGGACATGGTTCTCTCCACCCTCACCTAAATTACTTTGTAAGTATTTTGTATTTACTTTTCCATATATATGTTATTTCCCATTTCCCTCCTTTCACTCCACCCACTAGCTCCAAAATGAAAGTTCCTTGAACACTAGTTCTATCTTACTATTTTTATCTTTGTAATCCTAGAACTTATCTTGGTGAGTGGTACAAAGTGAATATTTAACTAATTTTAATTGCAATTAAAATGACCTTACCTTACCTTATTTAATTCTAAGAATATGCTTCCAATATAATAAGTTCCAATGAACTGAGAAATTATTTGTTTTTGAAAAGGCTTTATTGTATACCGGAGTTGGAACTGAGAACTGAGTTGCAGTGTTTAGTAAATCTGAGAAGATAAGTTACTTGGGGAAGAATTTATTATTTAAAAAGAACTACTGGGAAAAAAAGGAAGGCAGCTTGGCAGAAATTAGTTTTAGATCAGCATTTCATGCTATAAATTATAATAACCTCAAAATGGATTTATGACCTAATGCCATTAAAAATTTAGAATAGCATTAGGTACCCTTCATGGCTATGATTAAGGGGACAATTCTTTTTTATTTTTTTTTAAGCTTTTTATTTGCAAAACATATGCATGGGTAATTTTTCAACATTTACCCTTGCAAAACCTTCTGTTCCAAATGTTTCTCTCCTTCCCCCCACCTCCTCCCCTAGATGGCAGATAGTGTAATACATGTTAATTATGTTAAAATATATGACAAATCAAATATATGTATAAATATTTATACAGTTATCTTGCTGTACAAAAAAATCAGATCTACAAGAAAAAAAAAAAAAACCTGAGAAGGAAAACAAAATGCAAGCAAACATCAATAGAAAGTATGAAAATGCTATGTTGTGGTCCATACTCAGATCCCACAGGCCTCTTCCTGGGGGTATATGGCTTTCTTCATCACTGAACAACTGGAAATGATTTGAAACATCTCATTGTTGAAGAGAGCCACGTCCATAGAATTGATCATCATGTAGTCTTTTTGCCATGTATAACGATCTCCTGGTTCTGCTCATTCCACTCAGCATCAGTTTATGCAAGTCTCTCCAGCCCTCTCTGAAGTCATCCTGCTGGTCGTTTCTTACAGAGCAATAATATTCCATAACATTCATATACCATAATTTATTCAGCCACTCTCCAATTGATGGGCATCCATTCAGTTTCCAGTTTCTAGCCACTACAAAAAGGGCTGCCACAAACATTCTTGCACATGTGGGACCCTTTCCTTTAAGCTCTCTTTGGGATATAAGCCCAATAGAAACACTGCTGGGTCAAAGGGTATGCACAGTTTGATACCTTTTTGATCATAGTTCCAAATTTCTCTCCATGATGGTTGGATCCGTCCACAGTTCCACCAACAACGTATCAGTGTCCCAGTTTTCCCACAAGGGGGATAATCAATTCTTAATCAAGCAAGGGATCACATGCAAAAGAATTAGTCTGATTTGATTATATGAAATTGAAAGTGTTTTGCACAAATAAACCAATTATAGCTAGGAAATCAAGAGAAATATTGAATAGAAAACAAACCTTTGTACCAAATGTATCTAAGGGTATGATATCAAAATATAAAGGAAATTAAAACATCTATATTAACTTTTCAAGACCCCATTTGGGTTTTCTTGGCATAGATACTGGTGTTTGCCATTTCCTTAAGGCTCCAATAGATGAAAAATCTGAGGCAAACAAGGTTAACTGATTTGCCCAGGATCACACAGCTAGTAAGTATCTGAATCCGGATTTGAACTCAAGAGAATGAGTTTTGCTGACTCCAGACCCTGCATTCTATTCACTATGCCATCCACCTTCCATAAACCAATGCATAATGATTATGAAATAATGGCCAAAGGATATGAATAAATAATTCTCAAAAGATGAAAACTGTTTTTGAATAATATTTTATTTTACCATTTCACATAAAAACAGTTTTAACATTTTTTTTAATTGAATTCCAAATCTTTTCCCATCCTGAGAGGGTAATAAGCAAATTGATATAAATTGTACATATGCAATCATCCAAAACATTTCTATATTGTCCATCTTATAAAAGAAAATATAGGTTAAAAAAACATGAAAAAAATAAGGAAAGTGAAAAATGGTATGCTTTGATCTTCATTCAGACTCCATCAGCTCTTTCTCTGGAGGTAGATAGCATTTTTCATCATGATTCCTTTGGAATTAATTGTCTTGAATCATCTTATTACTAAAAATAGGTATGTCATTCATAACTTATCATAATATCATATTTCTATTATTGTGTTCTCCTGGTTCTGCTCACTTCACTATACATCAGTCCATAAGTCTTTCCAATTTTTCTGAAGTCATTCTGCTTGTCATTTCTTATAGCACAATAGTATTCCATTACAATCATAAACCACAACTTGTTCAGTCAGTCCACAAGTGATGGACATCCCCAAAAGAAGAAAACTATTAACAACCTATTGAAAGATGATTTTAAATAATTAATAATCGGATTACAACTAAAAACAGCTCTGAGATTTTACCTCATATCCAGCAAATAATCAAAGATAGAAATTGTTTTTATTGGAAGTGTTCCAAAAAGACAGGCACTTTAACATACTATTAGTGTAGCTATCAATTACTTCAAAAATTCTGTAAAGTACTTTGGAATTATTTGAAGGGAGTGATTAAAATGTCTATACATTTTGATAGAAAGATTCCATTGGTAGGAATAAATTCCAAGGAAATCAAAGTCAGATATACTGTCACTTCCCAGGCTGGACCATACTATGCTGCCTCTGAGTGTACTATGAGACATCTCTCTCAACAGCAACCTGAACTACACCTCTAGGTCCCACAGCTATTGTTGAGGGATTAGACACCCTAACAACATTTGGAGGTCCCCAGGTCGATGTCACAGGTATTGTAAAAGAATTTGCAGTCTCAAGTCTCCCAGTTAAGTTGGAAAAAAAAAAAAAAGTTTATTTTGACACAGAATACTCAACGGGCTAGAATGATTGAAAGACAATATAACTTTAGCCAGTCTTATATAGTTTGAGACTAAGGAGTACATGATGATTCTATGACCCAAGCAATCTCCAGATGAATTAAGGGTGGTGAGCTAGGGAGTAATCTCCAGATGAATTAAGGATGGAAGATGGTGGACTAAGGAGGAGTAATCTCCAGATGAATTAAAGTTAGTGATTATCCTAGGAGTTTCCTGAGGCTAGAAGCCAAGAATGGTCAGAATCAGGAGAGTTTTCTGAGACAGATTCTAAAACCAGAAGATTCAGGATTTCTTGACCCAGGCCCCCTCTAAAGAGCAGGGGATCAAAGAATCCTATAATGTCACTATAATAGAAAAGTTTTTGCCTTATCTCTCTAGGACCAACAAAACTGACTGTACCATAACATGCTACAAAGAGTGTATTTTTTTTATTAGAATTTAATTCTTTTGAAGCTGTAATTTTTGCTTATTTGTGCCTGTATTCAAAGCACTTAGCATAGTGCCTAGCACATAATATATTCTTAATAAAATGCTCTATCTCATTCTATCTAAAATATTCATTACAAAGCAACATATTTTGTAGGTACAAAGTAAAAGGACTTACTCATTAGTTGGGAAATGGCTAAAAACTTATAGTTTATGCATGTAATAGAATCTCCACAAGACTCCATGATGATAATTATGAAAAGTATGATGATAATTATGAAAAACCTGGCAAAGATTATGAGAACTGGTTTTTGAGCAGAATTACTCAAAAACAATTACTCAAAGTCATTGGGAAAAACAAAAAGGTTTTTTTTAAAAAAAAAATGAAACAACTCTCTGCAACTATAATGACCAAACTTTGTCCCAGAGAAGTTTTGAATGAATATAATTTTATTCTGTTCTTTGTGGAGGTTTGTATTATTGCCTACATTGTAGATACAGAGTGTTGGCTGGTTTTATTAAAATGCCTTATTTTTCTCTTTTTAAGTCTTTTCCACAGGGGATGGTAGTTGTTCTGGTTCACTGCCTGACTTTATAAGCCCACCCGTCAGTGGCCACGACTGAGCCCACTTACCTGTCTTCGGGCTGACCTGTGGAAACTGTAGAGAAGCAGTGGTATAAATGTTTGATTACAGCCGCAGTGGTTTCTTTAGGGGATGTCATGGCCCACATGAATTTGGAAAAGGTCAGTATGGGTGACATGCATCTGACACAATTCGTTTGGGGCAAGCTCACAGGGGTTAACTCCAGTTGGGGTTGAAGAGGGAAGAAAGGGAACCCAGCGGGTGCACTGTTTCACTGTAAGATGAGCCAGTTCCCAGCGGAGGTCATAAAGGCATCCCAAGGCAGCTGCAGGGAGATGAAAGGTTGCATGTGCCAGTTCAGGGGGAGAAGCGACCATGATTAAGGAGCATGAAAGCACACGGTCAGCAATGTCATTTCCTGTAAATATACTCCCTGACAGAGATTGATGAGGATATGCATGTACTTCATGTATATTGAATGGGCAAGTATGGGAATGGAGGGTGAGTTGGAGATCAAGGAGAAAGAAGTGAAGCTATAGAAGAATGAGATGGCTGGAAGACAGCATCCTCAATCCCTTTAAGCACCTTAACAGCATACTGACTATCGGAAATCAGATTAATAGGAGTGTTTTCACATTTACAGGCATGTATGAGGGCAAAAAGCTCCTTCTTTTGGGTGTAACTATAAGGGGTAGTTGGCACCAGGATTTCTTTGGAAACTTCATGATATATTGCCGCTTTGTAATCAGCAGTGGTATCAGTGAAAACATTGGGGCTCTTAACTGGATTGTCACTGACTATTCTCTAGGGTCGTGTCACTCAGAGAGCTTGGCATAGGGGCAGGGTCAGACATGAGGAGGAGAGTCTGATGTCTGCCCACTGGGACACTTGGGCCCACTGCCAGTGCTCCTGGACTATAGCTTCTCTTTCATCAGGAGCAAAGGGAAGATATAAGGAGGGAGGGCATGGTTTAAATATAGCTCCTGATAAGATACAACATTCTTACCCCAAGCAAGGGTTGTCATGGTGACCTTCAGAAGGGAGACAAGAGACACCCCTGAGGTCACAGACAAAAGAATGTCATCCATGTAATGCAAGAAAAAGGCCTGAGGCCAAGACTGTCTAACTGGGGCTAACACTGTGGCTACAAAGGCTTGAGACAAAGTAGGACTACAGCACATCCCTTGAAGAACTTTCATTAATACTGAAAGTCAGGACTAGCATTATTTACTGCTGGTAGTGTAAAGGCAAATCTCTTGTGGTCCTCTGGAGCCAGAGGTACAGAGAAGAAACAATCCTGAATGTCTATCACAGTTATGGGCCATCCCTTTGGGACCACGTTAGGGGATGGCATTCCAGGTTGTAAGGGTCCCATGGGTTCTATGATGGCATTGACCTCCCTCAGATCCACTCAAATTCTGAACTTTCCTGATTTTTTCTTTATAAGAAACACTGGGCTGTTGCAAGGATTACCTTTAGGTGGGCTCAATATGCCCCGCTGCTAATTGCTGTTGCACTATATCCTTTAGGGCTTGGACCTTGTCTGCGGAAAGGGGCCACTGGGGCACCCACACTGGAGTGTTGGCTTTCCATACTAAAGGTATCGGTTTAAGGGAAGGCAAATGGCCTGAATGTCCAATGGCCCCAATCATAAATCCTGTGGTGATGGGATGTATATTGAGGCTCTGCAGGCCTTTAGAATATCTCTCCCCCCAAAGGTGTATCTAAGTCCCAGGACAACCAGCAGCTGGAACGGCCTTGTCTATCAGCGAAGGCCCGCCCAGGGTAATGGTTCTGCAGGTACCCATGTATGTTACATGCCTCGCACCCCATGTCTCACACGGTGGCCAGGAGTGAGGCCAGACATGCTGAGCAATGACTGATCGATGCACTCCTGTGCCCATCAGGCCTGTAAAGGCTCTACCTTTTACAACATTTTGCCCATGGTTTGCTATGCTCGGTGTGTTGCATCCAATTAACATCTGTCTTGTCTTTGTTGGACAGGGGGAGGGCCTGAGCAAGAATTTCCCCTCTATCAATGAAGACAGTAACCCTAACTATGATGTGAGGTTGTTCAAGAGTCATAATCATGGGGCAGCTAGGTGGCGCAGTGGATAGAGCACCAGCCCTGAAGTCAGGAGGACCTGAGTTCAAATCTGGTCTCAGACACGTAACAGCTGTGTGACCCTGGGCAAGTCACTTAACCTCAGTTGCCTCAGCAAAAAAAAAAAAAAAAAAAAAGTCATAATCGTGGTGTGGATTATAACAGGGGCATATGTAGTAATGCCAACTATGAGGACAGGGAGAATCTTTGGGTCAGGCACAGCCACCAGTACTACAGTGGTATGCCCCCCATCTACTTGGGAATTCCCTGCAGATCAAAAGGGAATCCCGTGCCATGGGGCAACAGGCGGAGGTACTCCTGTTGTAGCCCCTGGCTTTGGGGATTGTCGGTCTCTGCCTGGTAGACTTGTTGCAGGGCCCTCAAGGGGCCCCTTCCCCTGTTTCCCTGGATCTTTTTTCTACATTCTTTTGCATAGTGCCCAGGTTTGTTACAGTGGAAGCAGATAACCTTAGGTCTAGCCCCTTGTTGTTTCTTTCCCTTATTACACTAGGCTCGGAAAAGACCAGACTTGCCAAAATCGTAACATACTTTAGTCTCTCTATTTTTCATTGCATCTGTAAATCCTTTCATAAGGGCTGCCTCTAGGGCATCCATCTGAAAGGCATTTAACCCCACATCCTCAAATTTCTCCATCATTTCTTCTAAGGCCACGTCCTTATCAAGTCCCATCATTGCTTTCTGACAATTCTTAACATTTTCTCAGGCCAGTTGCTTCCCCTTTTCCCATTTCCCTATCTATTGCTGTTTGTAAACATGCAACAGAATCAGGAAATGGCTCATCTGGGCCCTGTCTGACTTTTGTTATAGTGGGTCCTGTCTTTCCAGATACTTGAACTTCAGCCCACGCTCTTTGTGCACATTGGAATATGACAGCATACACTGTTGTATCGTATAGCATTTGATTTTTTTTTACTTTTATTAAAACTTTTTATTTACAGAACATATGAGTAATTTTTATACATTGACCTTTGCAAAATTTTCCGTTCCAAATTTTTCCCTCCTTCCCTCCACCCCCCTCTTAGATGTTAAATATGTTAAAATATATGATAAATCCAATATGTGTATACAAATGTATACAGTTATCTTGCTGCACAAGAAAAAATCAGATCTAGAAAGAGGGGAAAAAAAAAGGAACCTAAGAAGGAAAACAAATGTTGTGCAATTTTTAAATCTATCTCTACTCCTGCTTTCTTAACTACCTTCTACACTTCTTTCCTCAAAACCTCCTGGTCTGAGACTTTCACTAGAGCAGAGTTCCTTCTTGCCCTGTAAATCTGCTACATAGGGAGGTCCTAATCACGTGGTCCCTGTTCAGGCATCACTTGTTCTGGTCCACTGCATGACCTTATATGCCCATTCATCAACAGACCTACCAGGAGGTTAAGGGTGAAGCAAGTTCCACTTAATTTCCACTTATCCCCTACTTATATCTCTTTGGCCAATTCCCGGGTTGGGAGGTCCCTTCAAGAGCCTGAGTGGTTGGGTCCTCAGGGATTGGTTCCCAGAGGAGGAAGGAGGAGTGTCAAGCTTCCTGAGCACTAAGGAGAGAGGGTGGCACTTGCACTCTGGCAAGTGCCAACTCTTAGGGATACACCCTACCACCACATAGCACTCACTTATACCTCTACCTCTCATCTCCCCAGTTCCTAGTTCCTGGGTTCTGTTCTGCATTCTGCTCCCTGGGGACTTACAAACCCTTACAGCAGTGAAAAGGAAGAGGTATTGTGCCTCAGTTCCCTGTCTCAGTTTCCCTGAATTGTTCTGCCTCAGTGGCAGCCCCCTTCCAGGCCATTAGGACTGATATAATTGGGGCTGGGAGTTCTGGCCACCAGCATTCCAAAGAGTCATAAAACTCCAGATGGCTTATCTCCTATGTTTGGGCATATCTTTCTGGTCTCAGACTCAATGTCTTCTAATTTCTTCCCAAATTTATCAGAATTTATGATCCTTCCTCCATACCCCCAACCTGTCAGAACTGAATTTATGGTCCTTTCTTGGAATTTCTATCACTCCACTGCTCTACCCCCACCCCCACCCCCTTGCCTTTGTTTCCCTGCTCACTGGAGCCCTATAAGAGATCCTGGAATCTTTTGCTCCAGGGCTGAATGCTTTGAGACAAAAGTCCCATTCAGCCACATGGCCATGGCTTCCAAACTCTTCACTATTAATAAATTATTAAAAATCTCTAATCTCTATCCTACATTAGTTTCTCCAGCATTAAAGTATATTCAGAAATGATAATGATGTAAAAACAACAACTAGCGATGAAAATAAATTTTATAAAGAGAGAAAGAGACCAGGATTCTTTTAGTGGGTCTAACATATAAGCTGTGTTATCAGAGTAAGACTTAAGGTCTCCAAGCCTCGGTAACCTTATCTGTAAATTAGATATAATGAATACTATACTACTCACAGGTTTTTGTGAGAAAAGCCATTTATAAATCTTTAAGTACTTTGTATTATTACTACATGAAATATTTTAAGACTTTACACTTTTATTGATATGGATGATTTGTTATTCACAAACCTTTCCCAAATTGATAGCTGATCTTTGGTATAAAGGAAGAAAATTACCTCCATGAGGTGTAAGCTGATAGAGAGCTTGTCCTCACTTAGAAAGTCTGTTTTTTTGCTGACAGACATACAATAAATCACAGGATCTGTTATAATAATAGTTAATAATTTATTATGTGCTAGGCACTGTGCTAAACGTGTTATAATTATTATCTCATTTGTCTCTCACAACACCTCTGGGAGGTAGGTGCTATTATTATTTCCATTTTACAGATGAGGAAACTGAGGCAAACAGAGGTTAAATGACTTGTCTAAGCTCATACAGCTTAGTAAATGCCTGAGACTAGATTCAAATTCAGATCTTTCTGACTCTAGGCACAGAATTCTATTTCACTGTACCACCAAGCTACCTATATACAAAGCCAAAGATTTTCCAGCTTGGTACAAGTTAAACCTATTGATAAAATCTCTTTATCCCTACTCTATTGATATAGCCTCCAAGAACCCAAGGTTACTTCCATGCCAGGAATAGACTTCTTAGTGGAGATGTGGAGGGAATGGTATAATACATAGAACTTAGGCAAGCTTTAGACAGATCTTGGAATCCTCCCCATCGACTAGTAAAATGCTTTGTGTTGACACTTGCGACCATAGGATTTAGCCTATATTCAAGTCTAACCTTACATGCATAGCTTAGAGTACAGCTAGCAGCACATGGTTAGTTGACCACTGTTATATTGTTCTTTATCAAAAAATTAAGATGGTTGGTTTGGGGAATCTGAACTGTTTAGCCTAGAGGAAAGAAGACAGGGAAAATATGTCAGTGTTAAAGAAGTTGTCCATAAAAAAGAGACTTGACTCATGCTGCTTCCCCACCCCAATACTCCCTGCCTCCACCCAGGACAGAATAAAGTATAATAGGTGGTACTGAGGTAAGGGAAGACTTCTAAACAGAGTAATCCAAAGGGGAACAAGCTGCCATAAACTTCTGGAAGTTTCAAACAAAGGCTGGATCATTTGTCAGGTACAGGATGAAGAGATAATAGATTTTTAGTTAGAAGAATGTCTAGAGATCATCTTTCTTTTACAAATGAAGAAATGAGCCCGAAAGAAGTGCTCCCCAAGAACTTGTCCAAGGTGTCCAATGGTGACAGAGTCAGCATTTGAACTCAGGTACCCTAATTCCTCTGATTCTAGACCCAGTGTTCTTTCCACTGTGCCCCCTTGCCTCTTGTATTGTAGAGAAGATTGTTGTTTAGACATAGATTGGACTAGATGTCCTGTGAGGTTCCAGAAAGGAGTCAGAAAATGCTGGCTCTGCTAATTTCTACCCATGTGACTTGGGCAAAACATCTTGTTTTTCTAGAACATGATTTCCTCATTTATAAGATGGGTTATTTGGGGGCAAAATGAAGAACAAAATAGGTAAAAGGTGCAAATTTACAAATTTAGTCTGAATGTCAAGAAAAAAAAATCATCATAAAAGTTTTGTTGTTAATTATTCCAATTGCATTAAACTTTTCATACCCTGTGAGAATTGCTGAAAAGTTGGGTTTCCACAGTGTTGCAAGCTTTGAGGTCCTTGTGGGAGAATGGATATTAACCAAGAGGTTTTCAGAATGTGAGAGGTTAAGGAAGTTTGGGATTCACACAACAATTAAGTGATCAACAGGAGCTTTTGAGCAAATAAGAAACTGGGGGACTAGGAAGGCACAAGTGGATTCAGCCAATCAGAAAGAGTTTTGTGGTTTTGAGAAAATCACACCCTTAAGATAATAGCCCATCCAGCCCAACTAGTTGAGGTCAGTGACAGGACTTGACCAAATCATTACTGCACCCGCTTACTAGGCTAATTGAATATTAAACAACACACCCCAGAGGAAGAGTTTTCAGCTATTTTTGAACATGGAATGTATGATGGGTGGGTGGGGACACATGTTTTATACATATTAAGGGGAAACATGTAGTGGACATAACCCAAATAAAACGGACCAATCCGTTCTCTGAAGGGAGGGGCTGCATCACAGTGTTGTGCCACAGTTCCCATGTCTCAGTTTTCCTCAGTTGCTCTGTTTCAGTTTCCCTTGATTGTTCTGCCCAAAAATAGCAACCTCCTTCCTTCTGACCATCAGAAATAATTGGACTCACATTCCAAAGGAGTTGTAAAACCTCCAGATGGTCCACCTCAATGTATCTCTTATCTTTTGGGCTTCAGACTTCCTGTCTCCCAGTTCCTTCTCAAGCTTCCTTTACTCCCTACCTGTCAGAATTGAATTGATAGTCCTTCCTGGAACTCAAATCCCCCCCACACCAGTGCTCAACCCCTCCTTCTGAGTTCTTTGTTCAGTCTGAGAGCAGATCTATAAGAATGCTATGCAAAAATGTTTGTGGCAGCCCTTTTTGTAGTGGCAAGAAACTGGAAATTGAAAAGATGCCCATCAATTGGAGAATGGCTGAATAAATTATGGTATATGAATGTTATGGAATATTATTGTTCTGTAAGAAATGGCCAACAGGAGGATTTCAGAGAGGATTGGAGAGACTTGCATGAACTGATGCTGAGTGAGGTCAGCAGAGCCAGGAGAACATTATACACAGCAACAAGACTATATGATGATCAATTTTGATGGACATGGTTCTCTTCAACAATGATGTGATTCAAACCAGTTGTGCTGCGATGAAGATGGTCATGTGCATCCAGAGAGAGGCCTGTGGGAACTGAGAGTGAACCACAACACAGCATTTTAACGCTTTCTGTGAATATTTCCATGCATTCTGTTTTCCTTCTTAGGTTGTTTTTTTTTCTTCTTCTCTTTCTAGATCTGATGTTTCTTGTGCAGTAAGATAACTGTGTAGATATGTATACATGTATTGTACTTGTCATATAATTTATCCTATCTAGCATGTATTAGATTACCTGTCATCTAGGGGTGGGGGGCGGGGGGAGGTAAAGGAAAAGCTTGGGAAAAAAAAAGTTTTTTTGCAAAGGTCAATGTTGAAAGGTCACTCATATGTTTTGCAAATAAAAAGCTTTATTAAAAAAAAAAAAAAGAATGCTATGACCAACTTACTATTGGCTGGACCTGCTTGAGATCCATTTGGCTGGCATGTCTGTCAGTCTAAACTCACAATGGACTGTGTGCTTTGAGACAAGAGTCCCAGCAGTCCTGATCCATAGCTATGGATTCTGAACTCTCAATTAACATCAATAAAGTATTATCTAATTCCCAATGTGTGATACTGCCTCAGTTTCTCCCTGAGCATTACATTTGAAGGCCCCAGAGAGATATGAGATCTGGGACCAGTATTGCACATTGGAAGCTAGCAGGAGTCCTCCTGGAGCCTTGGGGCGGCTGGATTTGGACTCTTTGTTTAGGGAAGGCCGGCCCTCTGGCTTGTCCCAGAGTCCCACTAAGAGAGCAGCTTCAGCTGCAGCATGAGCTCAAGGTGGACACCTCCATTTGGCCATAAGAGTCTCTTTGAAATCCCTGCAGGGTAAGTTCTGTCTGTCCGTTTGGGTGTCGACACACTGGTTTGGTCCCCGGAATAGATATGAGGGCATAGAATTAGGGCATAGACTAGGACGAACTATTAACTAGTTCTGTCCTTCATCAAGTCGGGGAGGTGTCAAGAGGACACTCTGTGGCACCATCTGGTTCCGGGTGCCCTTTGGATACAATTCTGTGTGCCTTTAGGACACTATCTGGGTCTATGTCTCTTATGACACAATTCTGGAAGCTTTTGGAGCATCATCTGGTCCTGGGAACCTGTTGGCATCAGTTTGGGTGTCTTGGGACATGAATCTAAAGTCTGGGCACTCTCCATGAAGCCTCTTTGAAAGGCTCAATTTGAATATCTGAGAGGAAGAGGTTGTTAACTTAAAGCCTCCCTCAGGGCATTCCTGGGAAAAAGTAGGAGTTTGCCTTCTCTGTGTCTGTCTGTTTGGTTGCTCTAAATTCCCCTCTCTTCTCACTGCATTCTTGAGAGGAGCAGGAGTTCTCCTTTCACTTTTCAGTGTCTGTGTGATTAGTGTTTGCAGCTTGTCTGTCTGTTTGTTGATTTAAGGAACTCTGTTAAGTTTTAAGAACAATGAGAATGTGGCAATTGGTCATTTCAATGTTAAAAGAAAAAATGCTTGTGGGTTTTGAAATTTCTTATTGGAGTTAAGTGTTTGCATTAATTTGAAAGTAGCAAGAACAGAAAAGTTTGGCCATTTTAAAATGCTAGCAGGGAAGTTCCCTCTCTCCTCCCAAAGCCTGCTAGAAGAAAAAAAAAAGGGGGGGGGGAAGCAACAAAACAGCGGCAATAAATTATTCTTTATGGGGATAACAGCTCTGTCTGAGGGGACGTGGAGAGAGAACAAAGGAAGTTGATGTCAATTAAGTGTTGGAGAAAAAAAAACTTGGGAGAAAGAAAAAGTTTTGGAAAACCCAGTTTAAAATTATAGGTGTAGGGGCAGCTAGGTGGCACAATGAATAGAGCACCAGTCCTGAAGTCAGGAGGACCTGAGTTCAAATATGGTCTCAGACACTTAACATTCCCTAGCTGTGTGACCCTGGGCAAGTCACTTAACCTCAATTGCCTAAGCAAAAAAAATAAAAATAAAATAAAATTGTATGTGTGTGTATATATACATATATGTATGTATACATACAATCAGATGGTAATTTAGTTTGCCTGCAACATTCAATTGGAATTTAGGAAATTTATTTAAGTGAGGAAAGAAAAAAAAATCCTTATCCTTTTGGACTTATGGGTATTTGGTTTTTATAATTTCTGTTGCCTTGTGCATGCTAGATTGTTTATTTTGAGTATAAGATCTTAGAAATTTGTTTGAATATTGAACCATCAATACTGTAAGAAAAGTTTTTAAAAGCTGTATTTGATTTGATTTCAGATTAATAATAGCTTGTTTGAAAAAAAGTCCTGATAATTTATGTTACCTTCTGAAACATACTGGGTAATTGGTAAACATTATGAGTTATGCTTTAAATTTTGTCAATTTTAATTTTGAACATGTGTGTGAGTTTTGTGGAATTATTTGGCTATTCACTATATTGCGAATCTTGAAAGTTTTGAAGGAAAGGAAAAAAAGACAGGAGGAAAGAGAATGGGATAAGGAATTGAGAGAAAAGAAAGGGAGAGAGACTGTATATTTGGGAAGAGTAAAAGAAGGAAAAGGTATGTAGCAAGAAAGAGAAGAGGACGTGGAGAAGAAAAAAAAAGAGGAGGCAAGTCAGAAAGGTATTTGGGAAGGAAGAGAGAGAGAGAAAAGGATTTGGCATCCTAAAAGTTAATTAAGGAAAATAAAAGTTGAGTGGGGGAGGCAGAAATGGGAAGGTTCTTCCTCAAAGGTGAAGATTTAACTCCCCCCCACACCCACTTTCAGCTGCTTCTTTAGAAATGGAGATAAACTTAGCTATTTGTTTACTTAGGGTTTAAGGAATATGATAACAAATGTGATCTATAATTTGGTAGGGTTAATTTCAAAAGTTTAATTGATATTTTAAAGAATGTTTCTGATTCTTTTATGTGAAAATGGGATATTTTGTATGAGTTTTAACTGATTGTATTGAGTCATCTTAAAATTGTATTCATCATCTGAAGGGACTCTGAGAATAATAGTTTTTGCCTTTTGTCCCTTTGAAAATGTTTCTGTTCTGGACAATATGCAATTTGGAATTTTTATGTATTGGGTATTTTAAAAGTAAAATGAACTGTAATGTTCACCTTATGAAACATGTATTTGATATGAAAGATAAGTCCCAGAAAGTTCATGGGACAAATCTCTTACTGTTATCAATATAAGGTCATGGTAAATGCCTGTTTAGAATTCATCTGAAGCTTTGGTTAATGGGATTTGTTATTGGAGATAAAATTTCTTGGGCTTGTAGCTAATATTATTTAGGATTTTAAAGTTCCACCTTCTGAAAGTTACTGGGACAATTACCTGGAGCAAAACTGAGTTAAGGCTATTTTACCCTGTATCCTATATGTGCTGAAGACTCAATTTTGACTGATTATATCATGTTATGGCCATGTCCCTGTTTTTCCTCCTGTAACTAATTTCTATGATCAGAGCAATAGTCAATAGGAATCATTAATGCAATTTATTTATGTCATACCTTGCTGTTTCCAATCTGACTTTCTGTAATCATTATATCCTAAATACTTAGATATTTGTGTCTGTAGGTATTCAGATCCTTAAAGGTTGCTGCATAATGAGAGGACAATTAGCACAGTTGTCTGAGAGACCTAACTGCTTTTTGTTTATGGGAACTGCAGCCTGACAGCCCTTTGTCTGTCCTGTGAGACAAACCTATCTCCTTGCATGGAAGCACCTGGAACATCTATGGTGGCTTCTCCAAATTTTGTGAACCAGTCTTTCTGTCTCAGACTGTTCTCACCTTTATTTGTTAGATTTAATTTTTGTTCTAGATTTTGATCAAGTTTACAGCCTTACTGACCTGCTTTCACCACACCCAACCCCTTCCCTGGATAAGAAGTTCACTTTGCCCTCTCTCAGCATGAAGCAGCTTCTTAAAGAGACATCACCCCTGCTCCTAAATGGACTTGTTCATGATTGGGGAGAACTGAGGGTGGTTGATAACTGACTGTTAAACTCTGATTGTATTACTGTACTATCATGCTTGGGTCCCCTATTGCTGTGTGTTATTGTGCAATCCTGTACAGTATTGCTCTATTTTGGATTTAAGGATAGAAAATGTTGGGTTAGATTTTGCATTGTCTAATTGATCACAATGTTCCCCTCAGGATATGTAATTGTTTAAGGAATCTTGAGTTCCAGAGTGGAAAACCCCTACTATACTAGTCTGTTATGTGGGATGAACTTGACAACTAGAGCCCTATTTACTCCTCCTTGGATGATTCCTTCAATGGGGAAAAAAAAGAGGGGAGGGGAAGGAATGAGAAAAGCTAGTGGATTTTTCCCAAAATACTTGAAATGGGAACCACTAGTGCCCCTAGCTTCTTATTCACTTGGCCTTAGGCACTTCTGCCCCATCCCCAACCCACCAGTTTAATGGAAGCCCCTACAGCAGTCCTGTTTTCATTTTTTCTGCCTGCTTGGTTTATTATTTAAACCCCAACCGGACTGAGATTGCTGGTTCTGCTTTAACTTTGAACCCCCTTATTCTGTGGGAATTGCCCTAGCAAATTCAGTTTCTGGGACCATTTCCTGTTTTCTGGCAGTCTCTCTAATCCACTTCCCAGTCCTGTAACCCCAGTTGATTAGCATTTCAGCATCCTATGTTGCAGCTTGCTTATCATGCCTCTCATAGTTCGTGGGGGCCTGCCTTGGTGGTCTGACAGTGTGCACTCTGACACTCTGATCTGCAGCAGTATTTCCCAATCTGTCTGTTCTTCTGGGAGGGGACAAGTGGAGCAACTTCGGGCCTTTCCCTTCCCCCTTGGAGTCTCTGACAGCCTGTGCAGCCCTAGAAGGGCCAGCACAGATGCCTTGAGCGCTGCTATTCTTTCTGCAAGCAGAGAGTTAAGTGCACAAACCACTGCAGACCTAACTTTGAACTGCCCATCTCAGACTGGGTTCCCTGGCTGAGATGGAGCTCAAGAACTGCAGAGGAGCTGACAGGCTTGCAACAGGGAGGACTATGGAAGGCTGTTAAAAGCTCTGGGGCTATCAGGGAGAGACTTGCCATCACTGTAGGCCCTTGCACTTTTTCTTGTTTTATTATCTGCTCCTGGTAAGGTCAGTCAAAATTATGGTGCTGAGACCTTCCAGGTATCTGAGGAAGGTGATTCTATGATTTGAATATTCAGGAAAGAGAGTGTGGAATGTTGTGTCACAGTTCCCATGTCTCAGTTTCCCTCAGTTGCTCTGTTTCAGTTTCCCTTGATTGTTCTGCCCAAAAATAGCAACCTCCTTCCTTCTGACCATCAGAAATAATTGGACTCACATTCAAAGGAGTCATAAAACCTCCAGATGGTCCACCTCAATGTACCCCTTATCTTTTTGGCTTCAGACTTCCTGTCTCCCAGTTCCTTCTCAAGTTTCTTTACTCCCTACCTGTCAGAATTGAATTGATAGTCCTTCCTGGAACTCAATTCTCTTCCCCTCCCAGTGCTCAACCTCTCCTTCTGCTCCTTCTGCCTCGTGAGCCCTTTGTTCCCAAAAATTCTATAAGAATGCTATGACCAAACTTACTATTTGCTGGACCTGCTCAAGATCCAGTCAGCTGGCAATGACTGCCAGTCTAACTCACAATGGACTGTGCTTTGAGACAAGAGTCCCAGCAGTCCTGATCCATAGCTATGGATTCTGAACTCTCAATTAACATCAATAAAGTATTATCTAATTCCCAATGTGTGATACTGCTTCAGTTTCTCCCTGAGCATCACAAGAGTAGCAAGTATAAAGGTTCCCCCACTTCTGTACTCAGTGCTCCCTCTTCCCGAAGAATAGTGGGGCCCACTTCTGGCCAGAAACATTAAGATGATTCCTTAAGATTCTTCTTTAATAAATTTTCCTTGATATCTGATTTTTAGTGTCAAGAATGTTATTTCTAATAAGCTCATTTGTGGTTTTCTTGGCAAAGATACTAAACTGGTTTGCCATTTCTTTCTCCATTCATTTTACAGATGAGGTAACTGGAGTAAACAAGGTTAAGTGTGACTTGCCAGTTGGTGACTGTCAAGGGTATGAGCTCACATTTGAATTCAGGTCCTCTTGACTCCAAAACTAGTTCTCCATTTACTGCACCACTTAACTCCCTGGAATCTTAATGTGTTATTGTCAGTGTTGGCTGTTGTATACATAACTATACCACATTGTGAGCTGGAGTCAGGCAAATCTGAGTTTGAATTCTGCTTTGGACACTAGTTGTGTCCAACTTGTGTGCAAGTCTCTTAATATTTCTCAGAATCAATTTTCTCATTTGTAAGATAGGAATAATTATAGTTCCTATAATAAAAATCCTATAAAATTAGGAATAATTACATCAATAGTTTGATGTAATATGATTCTTTGGTCCCCTGATTTTTAGGGGCCTTCTGCTCTGGCAGTGGGTCAGGAAACCATAAATCTTCTGCCTTTGGAATCTGTCTCGGGAAACTCTCCAGATTCTGACCACTCCTTAGCCAGATAACTTCCTGCCTCAGGAAACTCCTACAATAATCAGATTTCAGAGACCACCCTTAATTCACCTGGAGATTACTCCTTAGCCTGGAGTCATAGAATCAACATGTACTTCTTAGCCTTAGCCTATAGAAGACTGGATAAAGTTGTTTCCTGTCTTTCAGTTCTTTGCTATTTCCAATCAGGAATCTAGCCCTCTGAATTTTCAATGTCAAATAAACCCTTTTTTGCCAACTTAACTTCGAGACTGGGACTGTAAAATCTTTTGCAATACCTGAGAAACTGACCTGGGGACCCTTAAACATTGTTAGGGTGTCTCATCCCTCAACAATAACACCCATCTCACAAAATTGTTAAGAATCCAATGAGATAACACATTTACAGCATTTTACAAACCTTAAAGCATTATACAAATGGTAAGTATATCTTTAAAAATTTGCTGGGTATTTGACCCAGCAGTGTTTCTACTGGGCCTATATCCCAAAGAGATTTTTAAGGAGGGAAAGGGACCCACATGTGCAAAAATGTTTGTGGCAGCCCTTTTTGTAGTGGCAAGAAACTGGAAATTGAAA
>JAJPUD010004695.1:175971-186196 GCA_023553655.1 Myrmecobius fasciatus
AACAAGACTATACGATGATCAATTTTGATGGACATGGTTCTCTTCAACAATGATGTGATTCAAACCAGTTGTTCTGCGATGAAGATAATCATATACATCCAGAGAGAGGCCTGTGGGAACTGAGAGTGAACCACAACCCAGCATTTTAACGCTTTCTGTGAATATTTCCATGCATTCTGTTTTCCTTCTTAGGTTGTTTTTTTTCTTCTTCTCTTTCTAGATCTGATGTTTCTTGTGCAGTAAGATAACTGTATAGATATGTATACATGTATTGTACTTGTCATATAATTTATCCTATCTAGCATGTATTAGATTACCTGTCATCTAGGGGTGGGGGGCGGGGGGAGGGAAAGGAAAAGCTTGGGAAAAAAAAGTTTTTTTGCAAAGGTCACTCATATGTTTTGCAAATAAAAAGCTTTATTAAAAAAAATGAATGTACAACACAAAAAAAAATAAAATCTTATTTTACCAAAAAAAATAAAAAATAAAAAAAAAATTTGCTGGGTAAGCTTTTGGGATAAGTACTCACTATTCAGCAAAAACTGCTGGGAAAATTGGAAACTAGTGTGGAATAAATTAGGGCTTGACCCACACCTAACACCACATACCAAAATAAGATCTAAATGGGTTCATGATTTAGATATAAAGAGTGATATTATAAGCAAATTAGAGGAACATAGTATAGTTTACCTCTCAGACCTGTGGAGATGGAATAAATTTATGTCCAAAGAAGAACTGGAACTCTTAATTGAACACCAGATAGATAATTTTGATTATATTAAGTTAAAGTTTCTGTACAAACAAAACTAATGCAGACAAGATTAGGAGGGAAGCATCAAATTGGGAAATCATCTTTACATTTAATGGTTCTGATAAAGGCCTCATTTCTAAAATGTATAGAGAATTGTCTCATATTTATAAGAATTCAAGCCATTCTCCAATTGATAAATGGTCAAAGGATATGAACAATTTTCAGATGATGAAATTAAAACCATTTCTAGTCATATGAAAAGGTGCTCCAAATCACTATTGATCAGAGAAATGCAAATTAAGACAACTCTGAGGTACCATTACACACCTGTCAGATTGGCTAAGATGACAGGAAAGGATAATGATGAATGTTGGAGGGGATGTGGGAAAGCTGGGACACTGATACATTGTTGGTGGAACTGTGAACGGATCCAGCCATTCTGGAGAGCAATTTGGAGCTATGCTCAAAAAGTTATCAAATTGTGCATACCCTTTGACCCAGCAGTGTTTCTATGGGGCCTATATCCCAAAGAGATCTTAGAGGAGGGAAAGGGACCCACACGTGCTAGAATGTTTGTGGCAGCCCTTTTTGTAGTGGCTAGAAACTGGAAACTGAAAGGATGCCCATCAAATGGAGAATGGCTGAATAAATTATGGTATATGAATGTTATGGAATATTATTGCTCTGTAAGAAATGACCAGCAGGATGATTTCAGAGGCCTGGAGAGACTTGTATGAACTGATGCTGAGTGAAATTAGCAGAATCAGGAGATCATTATACATGGCAACAACAATACTATATGATGATCAATTCTGATGGACATGGCTCTCTGCAACAATGAAATGCTTCAAACCATTTTCAATTGTTCAGTGAAGAAAGCCATAGAGAGAGGGATATGAAATGTGGACCACAACATAACATTTTCATGCTCTCTATTGAGGTTTGCTTGCATTGTGTTTCCTTTCTTTGATTCTTCTTTCTTGTAGATACGATTTTTCTTGCACAACAATGATGTGTGGAAATATGTATACATATGTTCGATTTGTCAAGTATTTTAACATAATTAACATGTAGTGGATATCCTGCCATCTAGGGAAGGGGTGGGGAGTAGGGGGGAAAATTTGTAACAGAAAGCTTTGTAAGGGTTAATGTTGAAGAATTACCTATACATATGTTTTGCAAATAAAAAGTTTTAATTAAAAAAAAATTGCTGGGTATGGGAGCTACTAGTAGAAAAATATGCATAACTGAGCTTTAACTGAAAATACAGTTTAAAAAATATTTTGGCCATTGTAACTAAGTTACTTGATATATTGTAAATAGCTAGAGGGAGTAAAAGGTGTGGGAAGAACACTGTGGGAAAGAAGATTGTTATTGAGATAGTTTTACTTTTTTCAAAAAAAAAATTGCTTATATGAGGATTGTAGTCTCAGTTTGACTTTTAATTTCTTTTTTTGTACACTAGAGACTGACTAATGCTAAGAAAAGAATCAGTGAACAGGCCTTTCAGTCCACTCTTAATCTCCCTAACAAAGTCCATAAACATTTAGGTAAACCTTCCATAGCTATCTCCAACTTCTGAGCAACACCCCTTAAGACCAATAAAAAATTAAGCTCTTTCACCTCCAATCTAACCATCTCTGACCTAACCTGACCCAGCTTTCTATCTCCTACTATTCAATAGTTTGAAGGGAAAAATAGATAAGGAGATAAGCAATGGGGTCCAATGCAAGGGCTTGTTTGACCTCTGTACAGTACTACTTTGTTTTTTATTCATTATGTTAGGATATGTTTTTTGTTTGTTTGTTTGTGTTTGTTTGTTTTTAAGATTTCTATATCAGCACCAAGTTTGAAATCCTGCCCAAATGAGACAAAACAAAAATGCCTCAGGCTTGAAACCTGGATTACAATTACTTTCAAAAGTAGAGGCATCTTCTCTCACCCTAGCTCTTGAGAAGGAGTCTAAAGCACTATCATTTTGTCATGGGATAAATCTGAGACAGAAGAAAATAAAAGATAGGGAAAGAAGATCAGTTCCATGGAACTTCACACAACCTGGCTAGGGGAAAAGCATTCAGCTAAGGTTCTTAACCAAGAGAGTATTAAACCTTTCAAAAATATATATTTTATATTTTTATTTCAAAACAATTAGCTTCCATTGTAATCCTACATATTTTATGTATTTACATTATTATAGAAAGGGGTCTAAAAGTTTTACCTGATTTCCATTGTAGTCCATGATACCAATAATAATAATAGCTAGCATTTAAGGTTTGAAAATGTATAGATGTTATCTTATTTTATCCACAAAATAACAATGAGGTGATTGCTATTACCATCCTAATTTTACAAATGGTGAAATTGAGGTAGAAAGAGGTTGAGTTACTTGTCCAGGATCAGATAGCTAATAAGTGACTAAGGCTAGATTTGAATTTAGGTCTTCCTGACTCCAGGTTCAATAGAATTCACTGTGACACCTAGAATTCCCATTCAACAAAGGGCACCTGTGATATGCCCAGCCCTGGATACTAGAAAGATCATCAGAAAAGTACAAAATGTGTTTCCTGTTTTCAGTAGCTTACAGGAGTATTCTTCTTTTGTGTCAAACTTGGGTTAAAGCCTTTCAAAATAAAAGCTTGTTGTTAGGAAAGCCCTGTTAGATAGAACCTCAAATTCTGCCTTTGACAATTATCAATTATGTATGGTAACACAATACACAAACTCACTTAACCTTATTTTCCTTAGCTGTAAAGTAGAAATCATAATATCTATAGAACCTCTCCTACAACATTGTTGTAAAGAAATTCAGTACTAATGTGGGTAAACCTTAAAGAAGTATATGTAGGTCCTTGTTAGTGCCACATGAATGTAACAGATCATTCAGTTATAATCATTTAAAATATGATCAATGATCCATTCCAAATAAAATATAAAATATGAATTCCACTGATGCAACCACTATAAGGAATTCATTATAATGAGAAAAGAACTAGCTATATGCAAATGTATTTTATTAGTTATTACCATTATTGTACCTTACTAACTAAAGGATGGTGGTCTTTGATTTGGTTTTCAATCTCTACTAAATAAAGAGCAGATGCCATTATTCCATACCAGAAGGAATATATATAGGAATATAGAAGAAATTTCCTGACATTGAGAATACTTCAACATTGGAGAAAGTCTCTAAGGAAGGGTGTGGAGTATTCTTGTCAGAACCTTACCCTGTGTTCCTCAAGGCTAAGGCATTAACTCACTGCACTTGATCTTGAAAATGTGGGGTGTTAGCCAGTTAACCAACAAGTTAGACTAAATTCCTCTCCTAGAGGTAAAAATCTAGGAAAGCAGCCCCTTATTCTTTATTGGTTGTAAAGAAAAACACATCTGCAGTTCCAGTCCAGGCTGCAACTAAAGCAATATTTTTTTCAGCTTATGCTAATGATGAAGGATTAGTAAAATATCCAAATTATTGACATCAGCAATCTCTGCCCCAGCCTCAGACTTGAAATTGCAATGCTAGAGAAACTGAGGCAAAACAGAGATTAGGTTTTTAATATTTTAATAGTGGAGAATTTGGACTAGCTGACACTAGCCAGCTGAATGGGACTCTTGTCTCAAAGCATCCAGCAGTGAGCAAATAATTCCAGAGACTTTTATAAGGCTCCAGCTATCAAGGAAACAAAGGCAAGGGGAGACAAATCACTGGGTAAGTCATGATTTCAGGAAGGACCACAAATTCTGATAAGAAGGTCAAGAGACAGAAAGTCTGGGGCAAAAAAGATAGTGAGTACTACCCACGTATTTTTTTTTTTTTTTTGCTTTTTGCTGAGGCAATTGGGGTTAAGTGACTTGCCCAGGGTCACACAGCTAGGAAGTGTCTGAGACCAGATTTGAACTCAGGTCCTCCTGACTTCAGGGCTGGTGCTCTAACCACTGCGCCACCTAGCTGCCCCACTACCCAGGTATTTGAGATAAGCCATCTGGAGTTTTATGACTCACTGGAATGTGAAAGTGACCAAAGCTTAATGGGGTAAGAAAAGGGGGGGTAGCCATAATATTTTATTCAGAGTATAGGATAATAATTCAGGGAAACTGAGGCATTACAATTCAGGGAAACTGAGGCATTATAAAATGAGCTTGGAGGTAAGGAAAAGGAGAGAGCTCTAGATGACTGGATGGATGGGATGAGATGAAGGAGGGAAAAGGAGAAACAAGAAAGATTCAGTAGAAGTCATTTAATACATTTTTATAATATTTAAGGCCCCTTACTATTAAAAGTTTTACTTATTATAATGTAGTAATTTCAGACTCTTTATGACTCTATTTGGAATTTTCTTGGCAAAGAAATTGGAGTAGTTTGCCATTTCCTTCTCCCTCTCATTTTTAAAGATGAGGAACTGAGGCAAAAAAAAAAAAAAAAAAGTAACTTGATCAAGTTCATACAACTAATGTGTCCAAAGTCAGATTTGAACTCAGGAAGGTGAGTCTTTGTGACTCCTGCCCCAGCACTCTATTTCCTGTGCTACCTAAATTTCCTAAGAGTTTTTGGTCTCATACAAATTCCCCATGGACAAATGCCCTCATACAGACCCAGGGAAAAGAGAACAAGTTTGAAGTACAGTGGTAGAGAAAATACAGAATGGTAGAAAGAGAATCACCCCGGTTCTCAGAAGCTCAAAGTTTGAATTCCAATTCTACCATTACCTGTGTAAGCTTAGGCAAGTAACAACTCTCTGGGCCTCAGTATCCTCACCTGTAAAATGAGAGGGTTGGACTAGATGGCCCTTTTAGCTCTAAATCTATGATCCTATTGGGTGTAAGAAGGTAGCGGTGAGAAAGTAAAGATTGGATTTTAGTGGGGAAAATTGTGGTTTTGCCCAAACACTGCGGCTAAAGGCTAAGAAGGAATGGATTATGATCTATATTTGGGTCACAACCCAGATTTTCTTATGGCCAAAGTCTCCAGTTTTCTTTTGTACTAATTAATTTCCTAGTTGGTTCATTTAGTTCTTTATAAAAAAGACTAAAATTTGGCAGACATTTTAAAACCAGGTGGCTAGAAGCAGATCCCTCCTCAATCAATATACTTCTTTGTTTCAAAAAAGGATGTTTGACACTGGGGAAAAGCCAGACCAAGAATATTTTGCTTTCTTAACACATTCTGAATCAAAACTTCCAAATTTAATAGGATCTATGCTCTCATTCTGACCTGTTACCTAATTTTAGGGACTTTTGAGTTTATAATGTATTCCTAAAGTAATATTCAAAATTATAGCTAGGGTGGGATGATCAAGACTACCAGCATTCCAGGAGAAATTTCGTCTCCCTGCCAGTCTTCCTGTCCAGCCCAGCCATGCAGTGCCACAAAGGCTATACTCCTCTCCCAGGCCCACCTTATACCACAAGGATTCCCCTTCTACTGTTGAATACACATCCTCAGGACCTTTACCACCACCATTATCTCCTCCAGAGATCTAGTGATACATAATCAACTGAGAAGAATAGTGTTCTGCTCCCACCCTGACATATAAATTTATCCTGGGCACCAGAATTACTAGTTAGGGGTTAATGAGATCCTGAGGTTTTCCAGTAAGACAAATAGGCTTTTCCAAGCACAGGCCCATCTTGTTCTTTCCCAAAAATCAGCCTCCTCAGTACTGACCATAGAGCGTCTCAGGGTTTCTGTTTCTTCTCCCTCCCTCCAAAACTACCACAATTCAGTGTAGTAGTGATTAAGCTTTCTCTGATACTTAGCATCATGAAAAGCTTTCTCTCCAAAGATGTCTTCTTGCTCATTTTCATACTATAGAGCTTCTAGTTATAGTTCTGGTGATATTGAAATGTTATTAAAAGTTCCAAGGGTGGCAGAATTTGGAGCATGAAATGGGAGAATAAATACATCTTATTTCTTATTTCTTTAGATCTTTTCCTAATGATTTCCATTATAATAATGTAAGCCCATCAAGGACAAAAACTGTTTGATTTTTGTATTTGTATCTCAGTATTCAGCATAGTACTTGCTATAGAGCAGATGCTTACTAAATATTTGTTGATTGATTTTTAGTATTTGTAAAGCTGGTAATTATAACAAAAAAGAAGAAATAATGTTAATGGGGGTAGAGAGGCAAGAAGATGTGGTATATATTAAAAATGTTTAACCCTGAATTATTTAAGCATACTTTTGAAAATAAAAAATAAGAATTGAACAACAGAAAAAACATTAATAGTGAATATAATAATTCCATACAAAAGCTATATCAATATAAATGAATTGCTATGGCAAGGAGATCAAAAGAGCTTAGAAATTGCCTTAGTGGGGCAGAGCCAAGATGGCGAACTACAGACATCATCCTCTGTGAGCTCCTGAGACTTTCCCTCAGACCCAGACAAATTAAGCCTCTGAACTGGTTCTGGAGTGCGGGCTCCATCAAACACTTGGAGTACAATGAACTTCTATCAAAAATTTACTTCGAAAGAACTCCGGAGCAGGTCACTTTCTGACGGGCAAGGGATCGGCCACTTGTTGCGCCAGCACGCCCGGGGCGGAAGATGGGTCTGGGAGAGAGCAGCGGATTTTAGGTACCCAGGAAATCCCTGGGAGACCCTTGGGCCACTTTGCTCTGCTTTCAGGCAGGTGCTTTGGCAGATCTGCCTTTGGTAAAGGGTGGATTGAGAGCAGCTGAAAGCGTGGTCCTAGTGCGAATCTAGCCTAACCAGCCCCGCACCAGAAGTCAACTGGGCAAACTGCCCCAGGGCAAATAAAAACAGCTACCGGTCCTGTGCTTGATTCAGACCTCAGCTCAAACACATGAAGAAGAAACAGAAGAGAGCTCTCACCATAGACAGCTTTTATGGAGAGAAAGTACAGACCCCAGATTCTGAGCTTCTGAAAACAATCCCAGAGGAAGCCACAAAGGCGGACGTGAGCTGGTCCCCCTTTCAAAAGGCTTACCTGGAAGATTGCATAAAGAATCTCAAAAGAGAGTTACAAGAAGAATGGGGAAATATATTGAGATCAGTGCAAGAAGGAAATAATGCCCTGCAACAGAGATGTGAAAAACTGGAAAACAAAATTGGTGAATTGGAAAAAATCACCAGTTTACTGGAAAATAAAAATGGTGAATTGGAAAAAATCATTAATTCACTGGAAAATAAAAATAGTGAATTGGAAAAAGACAACAATCCACTGAAAAATAAAATTGGCAAACTGGAAAAAGAATGCAATGAACCAAAAAATTCAACTGGCCAGTTACAGAAGGAGCTAAAAAAGATAACTGAAGGAAATTATACTTTAAAAATTAAAACTGAACAAATAGAAGTGAATGACTCAATAAGACTTCAAGAATCAGTCAAACAAAAAACAAAAAAAATGAAAAAATAAAAGAAAATATGAAATATCTCCTAGGAAAAACAACTGACTTGGAAAACAGATCCAGGAGAGACAATCTAAGGATTATCAGACTCCCTGAAAGCCACGATGAAAAAAAGAACCTTGATGCTATCTCCCAGGAAATCATGAAAGAAAATTGCCCTGATGTTTTAGAATCAGAAGGCAAAATTGGCATTGAAAGAATTCACCGATCACCTCCTGAAAGAGACCCCAAAATTCAAACCCCAAGGAATATCGTGGCCAAATTTCAGGACTATCACACCAAGGAAAGGATATTGCAAGCAGCTAGAAAGAAATAGTTCAAATACTGAGGAACTGTAATTAAAATCACACAAGATTTGTGAGCTTCCACATTAAAGGATCGAAGGGCCTGGAATCAGATATCCAAAAGGCAAAAGAACTTGAATTACAGCCAAGAATAAGTTAACCAGCTAGAATGAGCATTATCTTCCAGGGAAGAAGATGGTCATTCAATGATACAGGAGAATTTCACCTATTTCTAATGAAAAGACCAGATCTGAACAAAAAATTTGACCTCCAAATACAGAACTCAAGAGAAGCATAAAAAGGTAAAAAGGAAAGAACTCTTGAGAACTATATTTCTACTATGGGTATCCTTAAAGAATGGGGGTATAATTCGATTTTACTTTGATAATAATGGAAAAGAAGTTAGAGGTGGAAAGGATATCATACTGGAAAAAAAAAGGGGAAAGGAAGCAAAGTAAAAAAAAAGGAGATAAAATAAGGCAAAATCTCATGAAGAGACATAGAAAATCTAATATAATTGAGGGAAAGAAGGGAGGGCGATGAGCATTGTGTAAAATTTACTCTCATTAGATTGGGCTCTAAGAGAGTATATCAGACACATTTGGCTTCAAAGAAAAACTTGACCCTTCTTATAGGAAAGTAGGAGGGAAAGGAGGAAAACAAAGGGATAGACTAATAGAAGGATTAGTGGAAAGGTGTAAAAAAAAGGGAGGGGTTTTAAAGGGGGGATGACTGTTAGAGGGAGGTGGTCATCAAAAATAAAATACTGGGGAGGGAGGAGGGAAGGGTGAAAGGGGAAAGGGAAGAGAAAATCATAACTCTGGGTAAATAAGATGGCAGGAAATACAGATATAGTTATTTTAACTGTGAATGTGAATGGAATGAACTCTCCAATAAAACAGAAGCAGATAGCAGACTGGATTAAAAGCCAGAATCCTACAATATGTTGTTTACAAGAAACACATCTAAAGCATAGAAATACATACAGAATGAAGGTAAAGGGCTGGAGCAGAATCTTTTATGCTTCAGGTGAACAAAAAAAAGCAGGGGTTAGCAATCCTTATCTCAGATCAAGTGAAAGCAAAAATGGATCTAATTAAAAGAGATTAATTAAAAAGAAGCTATACTAAAGGGTACCATAGACAATGAAGCTGTATCAATACTAAACATATATGTACCAAGTGGTATAGCATCCAAATTCCTAGAGGAGAAACTAACAGAGATGCAAGGAGAAATAGACAATAAAACTATACTAGTGGGGGATCTCAACCTTGCTCTCTCAGAATTAGATAAATCAAACCACAAAATAAATAAGAAAGAAGTTAGAGAGGTAAACAAAATGGTAGAAAAGTTAGTTATGATAGATTTCTGGAAGAAATTGAATGGTGATAGAAGGGAGTATACTTTTTTCTCAGGGGTTCATGGAATTTATATGAAAATTGATCATGTGTTAGGGCATAAAAATCTCAAAATCAAATGCAGAAATAGTAAATGCATCCTTTTCAGATCATGATGCAATAAAACTCACAAGTAATATAAGGCCAGGAGAAAACAGACCACAAGTTAATTGGAAATTAAATAATCTAATCCTGAAGAATGAATGGGTGAAAGAGCAAATTATAGACACAATCGATAATTTCATTTAGGAGAATGACAATAATGAGACAACATACCAAAATTTGTGGGATACGGCCAAAGTGGTTATAAGGGGTAATTTCATATCTCTAGATGCTCACTTGCATAAAACAGAGAAAGAGAAGATCAACGAATTGGGCTTACAATTAAAAAATCTAGAAAAAGACCAAATTAAAAACCCT